>JALPQI010029044.1:0-11505 GCA_025490895.1 Thaumatotibia leucotreta | reverse complement strand
GTTCATGTGATCCTTAGCTGTAAAGCCAATTGTAAAACCTTATGTAACACATGATTATGCAATAAAACGAATTATAATGAGGATTTTTCGGAGTAGTCGGTCAAATAAACTTAAAAAAAAAACTTCTAAATTTTTTATTTAAAAATAAAGTGAAATTTCGTCTGTTTTGTTGTTCTTATCAATAAACAAAGACAGAAAATACCACGAAAACTCAATTTGTGTAGTTATTCAAGTAATTTTTTACTACTATAAAATTTTAAGCTTTTTTAAGTTTATTTGACCGACTACTCCGAAAAATCCTCATTATTAAGTATCACTTTTTTTTTGCTTTTACGAAGGTTTAAAGTCTAGGGCAGTCTTTACATTACCAAAAATCCTTGTGATATGTTTTATTTTTTTATTTACGTACATTAATGCTATTATGATGTACGTAAATAAAAAAAACTGCTGCTTGTAACGTGTAATACTGTATGTACTTGCTAATGTTAACCAACTCAGTGTGGGTCCCAAGATACAGGCTCAGCCTAGTTTGGAGCCCACTGGATAATGCTTGAAAATTGTAAACATGTGCTTACGTTTGAATAAATTATTTATATTTGTATTTGTATGATGCCTTTTTAACGTAAAATTTTGAATTTGGTATTTTTTATCCTACTTGTATCAAAGTGAGGACGCTAATTTTTTTGTCAGTAAATGCTTTCTTTGTAATAATACTTTTACAAAAAGAAAATATTTAAAAAACCTATATTTTTTTTTTATCAATAAATTTCTGCATACCAGAATTTCTCAAAAAAAAAATTTTTCAAAAATTCATAACTCGAAAACTACAAAAAATCGGCTAACATACATGGGGTATATTCTGATAGCGCATGACGTAGGGAACCTAAAAAAAATTTTTTGACGTCAAGGTTTGGACCACCCTGTATAGATTTAAGAAAAAAACTTTCTTTTTAAACCCTTATTTTTTTTCGAAGACCAAAAAAAAAGTCATCCCCACTTTACTACTAGGCACACGAAAAAAAATAATTTTTAGTAGATACAGATGGTGCCTTTTTTTAGGTTCTAGTGCGAGAAGTGTGTCATTTTACGTCAGGAGGGCTTCGGAGGGCCATCTGTACTAAAAAACGCCGTACGAGACACGTGCAAAAAGGAAATTTTCATGTTTTTCGCACTTGTGTCGTAATGTACTATTTCCTAACTAGTACGGAAAAGTAAACTTTGAGCACGTAAATTTCTCTTTTTAAGGCACTTGTTATGAGAAAAGTCGTTGGATACACTTTCTAACTTCTAATTTCTTTTTAACTCGGGTAATTGTCGCCCTCGAATCGCTCCGTTTCCAACTTTCACCCTCGTCGAAAAAAAATTACATTTTGATACAAGTGAAAAAAAAAATTATAGGTCTTACCACTTGTTATTTTGACAAGGTTCTAGAGTGGTCTACTTCACCTCAGCGGCTCGAACATGGCGGTTTTGCTGCTTGAAACTAGTGAACAAAATGCATTTTTTCTGCGACAATGAAAAAATCTAACTTTTCACGACACTGCTCGCAAACGTGGTAATTTTTTGACTAAACACAGTATGAAAAGTTTCTTGTAGTTAGTAGGCAAGTGTGAGTTCATTTTTTTTTATTTAAAAAAATACTCGCATATTGGACTAAGGTAAATAGGGTTCAAACTCTTCCAATTAGTCTCCTTTACCACCTCCAGAAATTCCTACATCGTTATCCCAAACACCCTGTATACTGTCACGAACAGTACACTAATGTTGAACGTTACGGTATGGTGTGGGGTATCATTGAATATGTCTCTCAAAAAGAATAAGGGTCATAATAGAAAGTTTTTTTCTAAAGTCAATATATTCGGAGATGATCGCTCCAGAAGAAAAAAAAATTGTGTACCCCCCCCCCCGTGACTTTTGATCCGTGGGTTCAAAAAATAGAAAAAAATCATGAATAGGGTGCCTATAGAATAATTTGAAATAGAACTATTTCGAACATAATCGGCCCAGCCGTTTTTGAATAACTACGACTTTTCTTACTACGGAATAACAACAACGGCGAGAACATCATCATCATCATCATCATATCAGCCGAAAGACGTCCACTGCTGAACATAGGCCTCTCCCAAAGATTGCCACAATGACCGGTCCTGCGCCACCCGCATCCAGCGGACTCCTGCGACCTTCACCAGGTCATCAGTCCACCTTGTGGGGGGCCTACCCACGCTACGCCTTCCGGTACGTGGCCGCCACTCAAGAACCTTCCCGCCCCAACAGCCATCGGTTCTACGAATAACGATAAGAAGGCTCAAAGTTACCCAAAGGGCAATGGAGAGGGCTATGCTAGGAGTCTCTCTGCGTGTTCGAATTAAAAATGAGACCATCCGCAGCAGAACCAAAGTAACCGAAATAGCTCTCCGAATCGCTAAACTGAAGTGGCAGTGGGCGGGGCACATTGCGCGTAGAACCGATGGCGAGAACATATTACAATGTAAAGGAATAAAACACCAAAACTCACTGTTGAAGAGTTTAAAAATCGGCTTCGTTACTTAATTCACTCATATCAAACACAGTATTTATATGTTATGTTTTATGTCTAAGAAAATATCAACCAACATTTGAAAAGTTCATTCGCGCTACCTTTTTAAAGAATATAAAGTGCGTTCTGAAACTATATGAGTACGTACAAATTAAATTCGTTCACAATATAAAAACAAACAACAAAAAAAATTATAGTAAATTCGCGATAAATATCGTATCTCTTCATTATTTTTTAAGAATAACGAAATGCTCATATGATTAAAATAATATTAGATTTTTATTGGTTTAATATTATTAAACAAGCTTAATTTGCATCTGAATGAGTTTTTCATTCCCGCGTTTTCATCCCCGCAGGCCTACCTACGGAGTTTTTAGAGTCGAAGATATGATGAATCGACATATTAATGTCTATCCCTTTTTCCAGTAACGGTATGAAAGTGACGGTTATAATGAAATTTAAACGTTCAAATATCGAAATCCCTCATTGCAAACCAATATGCTCCCGCCGATTTGTTTATTTTTTCTAACTAGTTCCTTCTTAGTGGCCGGGGGGCGGGGCAAAAACGTATAAAAAAATAAAAACGCTGCATTAAAGTCTTCATACACTAAAATGTATGAGATCGCAGTGCAATGTAACTTGTATAATTTTAACACAGACTAGCGCGGATTCTAACTTTATGAATTTTAATCTGTTGTGCAGTACAGTAAATAATAAATGTTATTAGAAATCATTGCGGATTATTTTTAAATAATTTTAGTCCTTGTTGACAGGCGAAAGCACTAAGCCATACTGCCTCAAATGATTGCTGAATTGACAACGTTTCAAAATTTTCGATGTCCCTAAATCGAAAACCGTTTCGAGATATTATACGCATGTAGATCACAAAAATATATTTTTGAATTTTTTTTCGCAATATTTTTGTTAAAAATCTTAAAAATAGTTTAAAGGGGAAGTGACGTCACACGTCACACACATACACGTTATAGTGGCAGCTCTGAATCAGCTGATTCAGAGCTGCCACTATAACCAAAAAAAAATGTTGGTGGAATTTCAGTGGTGTTTGGCAGTGACATTTGACACTTGTTACCGTTTTTCGTCGTTTTATTACGTGTATGAAACATCACTTGTGACGTCATTTGACGTTTGTAACTTACGCTCTTCCTGCTCGAAGTAATAATAAAAATTAAGGGATTTTCGCACTAAAATAGCAATTTTTTTCAAAAATGTTAAAGTACGTGTACCTATCTTTTAATATTGAGTTCTTTCAAAACAGACAATAAAAACTAAGACTAAAAAAATATGAAATGTGTCAATTGTTTTTTTATAAATAATGCGTTCTCATTGGTCAATATAATTTGAAAGGCAATGTGTCTGAATGCCATGATTGAACAAAAAATAAGTTACAAACAAGCAGTCCGAGAAAATGTCTCTAAGATATTTTTCGACAGGCCGTATCTTGAATTTTTTTTTTAAGCCATTGGATGTTGTGAGTGTTGTGTGTAGGCCTAGTGACAACCCTAGCCTAGAAGTGAATAATCAAGATCAAGTGCGGGTAGTTCGAAAAACCCGCGCAGCTCGAAGGTGTTGATACATTCTCTCGCCAGTCTGCTTGCGACCACGGGTGTAACGTCATGCCTGAAACGTCAGGATATAATTAAACGTAAGTTTACGCGATTAAGACCCGTTTGTCTGTAAAATATGAGAAAAAATTCTATTGAGTTAATAAAAAAAACTTAACTCAGGCATAACTTTAAAGTTATGTGTGTGGGGTTTAAAAGTCTTGCTGTGTTCCTCAAGGAGAGCACTACTGTAACTAAAACGTAATGTAATCAACGAATTACTTATAATTTTTGGAACCTAAATTATACTATACATACACTATTTCAATTCAAATACAACCAATAAAAAATAAGACTGTTCTACTACCTAAAGTCCGTAATCATTTTAGATTCTGTTTCGTCAACCGTAACTAATTGCCTACTTGTGATGACCGAAGAATATAAAAAAGGACAGAGGGGTGGAACGTGTCATTAATTTAAATATTACGATGCACTTGTTACTCGGCTCGGCTGCAGCCGTGAGCTTGCAGCTCGCCGGTCGCCGGGCCGTGCGTGTGAAGTGATCAGACGCATGTGTAAGCAGGCAGCGCAACAAACGCTCATTCGTAATTATGTTGCATTATTTGTACGCGTTTTAGGGCTGGGACGGGCCTCCCTATCGCGTCAAGTCCTACGCTCCCTTCTCGCGCGCTTATTGAATAAGCCCGCGCGTTGCGTAACGCGCGGCCAATGACAGCGCCCGTGCACCTGCAAGGCGCGGAGTCGTTACGTCACTGCGCGCTTCTCTCGCGCGCAGTCGCCGTGACGTCACACCCGCCTAGTCCCGCACTCTTTTCCCCGCGCATGCACCCGCTACACTAGCGCCAATGCTGCCGGTGGCTCAGACCGGAAACTCATGACAAAACACTCGCGCGCTCAAAGATGGCGGATGGGTCGCGCGAGGATGGCGCCGACCCGCTGTTAATGAAAAAAATAACTTTTTCCGCGCCTGACACAGAACATGGTGACTCAAAAAAGTGTAGTGATCAAACGTTCGAAGGTGATAGAATGAAGTTATCTTTCTATAAGGAACTAGAAACGTGTGAGAAAAGTGATTCGCGCAGCGTGGCCGCGGATGATTCCGCGGCGGTGGGCTCCGGGAGCGCTGAAAAATCATCTAAAGTGCCCGAGGAGGACGGGGAGGACAGGAAGAAGAGATGTTTCGACAGATACGACAGCTCGGAGTCTTCTGACAGGTGAGTTTTTTCCGTTTTCTGTTAGGAATTCGCATTAAAGTTTCAAAGTCGGAGATGAAGTTTGTTTTATTGGGCCGCATCGAAACCTTTTGCGAGTCAATGCTCTAGTGACCGGAGGCTATTGTGCTTGTTTCGATGTCATGGTCATTGTAGTTGTAGACGATGGTGTTGGTGGGTCTGGGAAAGGTTGAATGGCCTGTGAGCGGCGAGGGACGCGTCGTGATAACAGAACTAATCGACGATCACGCTCGTAATGATTACATAGACAGGTTTGTTACTATGTATACACGTATGTTACGCAAGTAGCGATAGCGTAGCGTGTGATGTCAGTCTGCTCAGTTTATCTCATTGAGAGCAGGCTAGTAAGACACCCAACTTAAATGTATGTAACTAAACTTGTAGGTACAGTTGTTTAATGTTTCATACAACGCACGCTACAAACCACAGTCAATTGCTAATTTTAATTATTGAGAATTAACATGAATATGTAATACCTGTATTAACTGTAATACCATTGTAGGTAGAAACTTTAAACTACCTACCTAACTAAGAAATAACTTTCAAAGCTATAGAATGCTATACATAAGTAAATTTTCTATAAATTGACTAGTATAAACATGGTAGTTGCTAAATCCATCGAATCCCAGGGCATTTGAAGTGCTTATGTACTGCCATCATCATATGATGACGCTGGGGCTCAAATGGTTAATGTAGGCCCACAATCTTCTACAGACATGGCGGACATGTCTTGCTTGGATTTGCTGAGTTGTTATGTTCCTTCACTAGTTTGATGTTATTATCATATAGCTACCACAATATTACAAGGTCAAATTTTAAATGTGAACATTGTCACATTGGCTCTTAAAATGCTGATACCGTGTAATAAATATAGAACCCTGTAATATTGGGGCAGCAATATTACTGTTTACCTACATAATAGGTACCTCCATATTTGTAAAATATGACTGAGAGACAAAAATATATGTAGTTACAAATTTAATGTACCAATGTTACATGTTACATTCATGTTACAAACTGAAGATTGGCAAATAGCAGGGATAAACATGAGTCTCTTTCTAGTAATAGTGGGAAAGAGGCTTCTAATATTTTGTCATTCAACTGTTTAACATTGCAACACAGTTCAATTGTATCAGGTAGGTAGCATGCACTGCTTTTAGGGTTGCCAGACATACTGTAATATTAAGTATTGTACTGTAATTTACTTTACACTTGACAAGACACTTAAATTGTGCTAAATTACTTTATTTTGAGCTTATAGAAAACGTAACCTTTGACATAATGAGGTGTGGTATATCAGACCCAAAATATATGGAAACATCATAGGGTAAACCAGGGTATGATTGCCCACTGACAGTGATTGACCACTTTAAAAAAAACATCATTAAATGTTACCTTTGGATCATCCTAGTTGGATTAGAATTCGCTAGATGGCGATGTAATTTGATGTTTAGAAGATTTTAAAATTAACAACTGGCAACACTCTTAAAAAAAAATAGTAATGGCGGATTTTGTCTAGATGGGTGAACGTGTTACTAAAACAGGTAAATATTTTAACAGTTTTCTTAAGGACATACTTTCTTACAAGTAATTTTTGTGTGTTGATTATTTGATATTCAGCTTCTATTGCATGAAAGTGATAAAATTAAAAGTATTAACAACGTTTTCAAGGTAAATCTGTGTTACATTTTGAATCCTAACGGTCATTTTAGCTGTGGGCAATCACTGAACCAAAATTTGGATAATTCTAGTAATTGCCCACCTGTTTTTTAGTGATTGCCAAGTGGTAATGTCTATAGTTATTGCCCGTGCAATCGCTGTCGTGGTATATTATTGATCAAAGTGTTGCCAACATGACATATTGGTGTGTTTCAAATACTTAAATTCTTTCGCAATCCTTGTGCATTAATAAGATTTGAATCTTTATTATTATATTTTCAGAATGCCAAAGGCACCAAAAGTGCCATACAGTAAGGAAAACTTGCAGAAAGCGATCGAAGCCGTCCAAGATGCTGACAACCAGTTATCTACACGGCAAATTGCTGAAAAATACGGTGTGCCGAGATCCAGTCTCCGGTACTACATTAAAAAATCCCGGGCACAAAACCAGCTTAAGGCCGTCACCTGTATTAACTGTTTCTGAAGAAAGTCATCTAGAGGATTGGATAATAATCCCGGCAAGAAAAGGGTTTCCTCGAAGTAAAGAAGATGTTTTAGACTCTGTGCAAACTATTGTCGGCCCGACGGTTCGCTTCGAACCCCAGCGAAGGCCGCAGGCCGAGCTCCGCGTAGGGCCGAAGGCCCGGAGCGTCCCATAGAGGCGCGGCAGTCTGCGAGGCTGGAGGCCGAGCTGCGAGAAAACAAAGCTCTTCTACGTATAATAAAATGTAAGTAGCTGCGAAGGCCGATGGCCGAGCTCCGCGTAGGGCCGAAGGCCCGAAGCGTCCAACACAGGCGCGCCAGCTGGCGAGGCCGAAGGCGGAGCTGCCAGAGTCCAGTGCTCCCATGCTACGCAATGAAAAAGTGTAACATGAAAACGAATCGGAGGGCCTCAGGCCCGACGATTCGTTTCGACAATCTGCGAAGGCTGAAGGCCGAGCTCCGCGTAGGGCCGAAGGCCCGAAGCGTCCCTCAGAGGTGTGACAGCTCGCGAGGCCGAAGGCCGAGCTGCAGGAGTCCAAGGCATCCATGCTACTCAATGAAAAAGTGTAACATGAAAACGAATCGGAGGGCCTCAGGCCCGACGATTCGTTTCGACAATCTGCGAAGGCTGAAGGCCGAGCTCCGCGTAGGGCCGAAGGCCCGAAGCGTCCCTCAGAGGTGTGACAGCTCGCGAGGCCGAAGGCCGAGCTGCAGGAGTCCAAGGCATCCATGCTACTCAATGAAAAAGTGTAACATGAAAACGAATCGGAGGGCTGCAGGCCGAAGGCCCGAAGCGTCCCACACAGGCCTTACAGCTCGCGAGGCCGAAGGCCGAGCTGCAGGAATCCAGCTCATAAGCCCAATGACTGCGACAAAACTATTGTTAGCATCGAGTTTAATGTTTTGTTTTATTGTTTATTTGTGTTTAAAGTCAATTCAGGAACTTAGGAACGAAAGAAGTCAACTTAGGAAGAAAAACACTTTGATTTATGATTTTATGGTATTGGGCAATTACTGTGCTCTGATGTTGGCAATAACTGTAGGTTATGGGCAATGACTGTACTTTTTAGAGGATTTTAATTTTGTTGCATTATTTTATATGTTATGTATGTTTTAATTAAAAACTGTTAACATTACATAAGAGAGGTTATTAGGTCATAAGAAAATAGTAATAAACAGTTGGTACCTAATATATTTTCTTTTTTATTGCATGTCAATGTGTTTGAAATCCTTAAGTGGGCAATAGCTGTATGGTTTACCCTATAAACATTTTTCACCTCGTATGCGGAGGGTTAAATAGCCAGTAATCTAAATTACTCTTCAGATACTGTATTTTTTCGTGTGTGTTCCTTATTTTTTCATCCTTTATTCCGACGTGTACACTGTATATCTCAACAAAAAATCTAGCAAGCTTTTTCTAGTCATTGTAAGTGAAAATGTTTTTTTACTTCATTGTGCTTGTAGGCAGTATGGCTTAGTGCTTTCGCCTGTCCACAAGGATTAAAATTATAGAAAAAAATCATTGTGCTTGTTATGTTGATAATGCAGGCGCAGCTGATAATTTCTTCGGTGGTCCTTGGAATCCCTAATTTATATACATATAAATCAGGGACCGGAACCATTATTTTCTCCATACAAAAGAATGGTTCTTTTTTCGTTCTTCGGTACATAAATTCTAAGTTAATGGAGTCATTTAAAAATATGATATTGTAAATTACATAAAATATTGAGTAGTACATAAAGAGTATAAAATATTTCAAAATATTGGGCTATATGGAGGTTTTTGTAAAATACCGGTTTCCAACCCTGATAATAATACTTGCTGCATACAATTTGTCCCAATGGGTAAAGGAACCTATCCTATTTTTCAGGGTTCTATGCTTGAACACAGAGTAATGAACTAATGACCTCATTCTAGATATAATATACTTATGTTCTATAGAAAGTAGTTTATTCATAACACACACAAACAGAGACAAAGGACACTAGGCCTAACTCATAGAAATGTCCTTTTTTTCTTTGTCTGTGACAAGTTGTACTAAAAAAGGGCCTCAAAATGGTGTCATCTCAGCATGGTTTAGCCACCATTTTAATAGAAAACATAGGTTTACATGTACATAGGTTCCTACCTATGTATACAGTTTGTTCCTGGACTTTGTTTGCTGTGGGAAAATCAATAATAAGAAAGTTCAGAATTCACAGTAAGTTAGCATTTATGTGAAAAAATTAATTACCTACCAGTATGGGTGACGCATGTAATATGGATGATTTTAGGATTTTTAAGTTGATTTTGTGTTTCTATGTGATCCTAATTCACTGAAAATGATTTCACAATTCACGTATACATTTCAGATACCTACTTTATCTTTATTCGTTAATGACTTTATGAAGTCAGCATATTATCAAAAGTTTTTTATTTACCGAACATTATCACAATACCTACAGTATGCATGATTATCAGTAATTGAACTTGACTCTATATTAAAGTCTAGGTCACTATCAGTAGGAATGACACACTGAAAATGTCAAATATTTTGATTTGATAAAAATTTAATCTTTGTCTTATAGTACAAATGATAAGTATTCTTCAACATTGTGTAAAATGAAAATATCTTTAAACTAACACTTGTAATTAGGTGCATGGTATCACATATCTAATACTTTAAAACCTTTGGCCTTTATCTTATCCAGAAATGTCTTATGACGACATTGATGATGATGCCAACTCATTCATTTAAGTGTTTTATGTTATACAAGGTGTCAGTGAGGATGTGAAAAGATTATAGTGGTGTATTCCTGGCCTTATTTAGAGACTGTAATGTCATATTATTGAACTGTCTTAATTTCAGTTATCAAACCTTTTTCGAAAAGAGTTTGGTCATAACCATAACTCATCATAGTCATCATAATAGTTTATAACATAACACATTGTATTCTAATAATTTTATACTAAATACACTTAAATAAACAAAATTATATTATTACTTTCAGTAAAATATGCTTTACAATTTAATACTTATTGGTCGTGATTTTCTTGATTACCTAGTAACTCATTAATGAGAATTCCAAGTACCTATACCTACCTGTATCAAGAAATCCATTCGTATTATAAAATATCTATATATTTCTTCGTAATTTCTATTTAACCGTTAAGCTAATCGTATCTGTTTTTTTCGTTTCAATCGATAACGCAATAGGCTACTTGACTCATATCAAATTTAGTACAAAAAAATATTGTTTTCTGTGGTATTTATTGAAAAGATCAATATTTTTCGATTACGGTGTATTAAAAGTGTTTGATGGGTACATATTATTTATTGAAAAATTTGTTTTATTTTTTTTTAATTTCGTACTCTGTAAACGGTGTCGGCCATGATGTGACGTCATAGGATCTTAAACTAACTTCATGTCGAATCTTATACGAGTGAAATTCGCCATGGACATATAGGCATGTAGCTTTGCTGTGACATTGACATAACATAAGTGACATGTCAAATGTTTGTTTTCGGTTTGAGTGACGTCACACCATAGATAATCTAAGCATTAACATGGCTAGTATCGTTTTCGCGCAGTAACGAAAGTTTAAATTTTAAGTCAAAATTTTGCGGTTTTCTAGGTCGTGAAAAAATATATTTATATTTTTTTTCCGTTAATCAGATATTGATTAATAATATAAGACAAACTTTAAAAATGGGTCAAGTAGCCTATTCAAACACTTCATTGGCATGACTGACTATTTAAAAAAATGTTGCTTTTAACCCCATTATACAGCTAGGGTTGTTACCCTCACTATAAGTTAACATATAAAATTACACGTAATAGCAATCTGACGCGGATTTAATCACAGTTCGATTGTTGATCGATATACCTATATTTACTTACGTGGATCGGGAAAAAAGTAGGTAAATACATGATATTGTGTACTAAGTAGGTATTTATTTTCAGCTCACCAAGGTATTTTTAAACTAAATGGGTAAATTATGTTTTTAATGTCACTCGTTGCCATGGTTAC
>JALPQI010029039.1:0-13800 GCA_025490895.1 Thaumatotibia leucotreta | reverse complement strand
TACAAAAAGGGGTACTTTTTAAAGTCTCGAATCTCTGAAACTATAAGACCTTCGGTAATGTATGTTGGCTCAACTTGTTGGAAATTTACTAGTCTTTAAACGTTTATTTACATATGATATCAAAGAACGTAAGGTTTTTTAAAATAAAAATCAGAAACTAAAAAATGGCCGTAAATTTCGCAGTATTTCACGTACTACCCAGCTAGCACAACTTTTTTTTGCTTGAAAAATATGGTTTTATACTGTGCTATGGTGTCTAAACAACATACCAAAAATGCAGCGATACTACTTGATTTGCGAGTTTAGGGTAAAATTATGTACGATTTGACCGTACTAAACCACAGTGAATTGAATATAAACGCATTCGGCATTTTAAACTCTAGACTCTTTGATGTAAAATTAGCAGGGCTAAAATATGAAATGAAGTCATTAGACTCGAAATTAAGCACGACAAAAACGGAAATATGTAGTCAAATAAAAGAACAATTCAACGTCGCTATAAACCAAATAAAGAAAGAGTTCACCGACACTACGGATTACCTGGATGCCCAGATCAGGGACGGGCATTTCTTCGAGAACAGCCATTTTTGCCTAATTGGTCTGCCATTTATAAAAGTTGACTATAGAATTGGTACAAAGGGTTAATTTTATATAAAATGCTACACTTAAAAACATATCGGAGGCCATGTATTGCTGCCTTCTTTCTGTCTGATATTTAGCTCAGACTAATGAGTATAGCAGATAAATGAGAAGTGTGCCAAAATAATGAGGAACAGTAAACATATGAATTAGATTCTGGTCAGATAAATGAGAAGTGTGACAGAATTATGAGGAAAACGTAAACAAATGAATTAGAGTGTGTTCATATCAATTAGATTAATATTATTTTTAAGTTTACTTAAGTAAGAAAACTAATAATAAACAAAAATATAGGAATAATCATTTTAATCGAAGAAAATCAATAATCTTAAGTAATTTAATGAATTAAATATTGTAACAACAAAAATTGAAAAAATCAACACTGCCTGATTTTCTAACTTGAAGCATTTTTTCAAATAATTTTAATGTTGAAACTAAAACCTTTTACTTAGTTTAAAAAATCTTCATGTTTTGAAAAGCAAGTGATATGGTTAGCAACATAGTAGGTAATTAATTATATGTATTAATCTTTACATTATTAATTATGATCGATTTAACATGTTTGTATATAACAGTTAGGAGCATAATCTTCTTAGCCTTTAAGATAGGAAACAATGATCAGTCACGTTAGTATAAAATATTAGTAGCTTAGCTAAGCAAATCAACCTTTCTTAAATAGGAGAATAGTTATAGCATAGCCTCTTTGATCAAAAAAACCTTTTTATAACAATAACCTTTAAGGTAAGTAGCTACAATGTAACGTTTTAGTTGTAACAAGTAACTGTATCTATAAACAGTCTTAAATTATTTACGATTGAGATCTAATAATACCTAAAAAATTAACAAATTAGGATTATAAAATATATAGCTTTAAAGATATAAATGATATAAAGCGGTTACTACAAAAAAATATGAATATTTTTAATCCAACTTAGATTTAATAAAACAGATATGTTTTTGCGTTCATCTACTGATAGTCTTAATTATAATTATAACGATTGAGATCTTCAAAAGTTGCATTAAATAACATACTCGTAGTAGAGTCCTAATATATGAGATTATGTTGAGTTTTCGATAAACTTATGTTTATCGAAAACTCAACATTACAACAACACAACTTAATATATATATGTGAGTATAGCTTCAAAGACATAAATCTGTAACTATAGATATTAATATTCTTAATCCTACTTATAGTACGGTCAAATCGTATATTAAACTCGCAAAACATGTAGTAAAGCTGCATTTTTGGTATGTTGTTTAGACACCATAGGGCACTATAAAACCACATTTTGCAAGCAAAAAAAAGTTGTGCTAGTTACGTAGTACGTGAAAAACTGCGAAATTTACGGTCATTTTTCAGTTTCTGATTTTTATTAAAAAAACCTTACGTTTTTTGACATTATATGTTAGGAAGCGTTTAAAGATTAATAAATTTTCAACAAGTTGAGCTAACATGTATTACCGTAGGTTTTATAGTTTTAGAGATTTGCGACTTCTTAAAAGTACTCTTTTTTGTAAACTAACGCTATTTTGAGTTTTCCTAACGATTTCGGCTTAATATCGCCTCACCTAATTATGCTACGAAAAAACATGCAATAATTACCTTATAGCGCACTTAATATTCTTTCGTTAAAGGGTAAAATCATGTCAGCAAACTTTGTAATTGAAAATATAAACGCGTAATTCAAAAGCCAGTAGGCCCGCTATCTAAGTTTTTCATACAAATCGCAAGTCGTGTTGCAAAGCTGCAATTTTAGTATATTATATAGGCCCTATAAGGACGTACAAAAATGTATATTACAAGAAATACAAAAAAGGAATTTCGGCATAAGACGAAAAAAACTGAAAAATTATTGGACTTCTTTTACTTTTTGACGTTTAATTAAGAAACTATTATCTTTTTGATACTAATTGCTACAAAACTTAAAAAGAATATTAAATTTGAAAGGATTTGAGCTACCTTGCATTACCCTAAATTATATAGATTTAGAGATACGACATTTCAAAATGTGCCCTTCATTAAGTTAAGAAAATAAATGCATGTTTTGAAGCCTCGTATACCCCCAACTATAAGACTTACAGTAATTGTTATCAGCTCAATTCGTTCCAAATTTAATGTAGTTGTTATTTACAATTACTTTTTTTTTTCTTAGCGCGAACGTTTTGCCAATATTTAGTGAATAGCTTTAACGTAACCTAAAATTTGTTTAATTTTTGATAAAAGGGCACTTTATGAAATGTCGTATCTCAAAATATATATAACTTACGGTGATGCAACGTAGCTCAAATCCTTTCAAATTTAATGTTCTTTCTTAGTTTGATAGCAATTAGTATCAAAAAGATAATAGATTTTTAGTTAAACGTCAAAAACTAAAAAAAGTCCGATTTTTTTTCCGTTTTTTACGTCCTATGCCCAAACTATTGTTTTGTTTTTCTTTTAATATGCATTTTCGTATATATCTATAAGGCCTTTATAATATACCAAAATTGCAGCTTCGCAACTCGACTTGCGATTTGTATGAAAAACTTAGATAGCGGGCCTCCTGCCTTATGAATTTCGCGTTTATACTTTCAACTACAAAGTTCACTGACCTAATTTTACCCTTAAAATAAAGAATATTAAGTGCGTCATAACGTCATTATCGCATGTTTTTCGTAGCATAATTAGGTGAGGCGATATTAAGCCGAAAATGTTAGTAAAACACAAAATTTTATCTAGTTTACAAAAATGAGTACTTTTAAAGTCTCGAATCTCTGAAACTATAAGACCTACGGTAATGCATGTTAGCTCAACTTGTTGGAAATTTATTAGTCTTTAAACGTTTAATAACATATGATATCAAAAAACGTAAGGTTCTTTATATAAAAATCAGAAACTAAAAAATGGCCATAAATTTAGCAGTTTTTCACGTACTACCCAGCTAGCACAACTTTTTTTTGCTTGCAAAATGTGGTTTTATATTGCCCTGTAGTGTCTAAACAACATACCAAAAATGCAGCGATACTACTTGATTTGCGAGTTTAGGGTAAAATTATGTACGATTTGACCGTACTATTAGATTGAATAACACAGATATATTATAATTATGTTTGTTTTTACAGTCTACTTGACAGTCTTAATTATATGACGATTGAGATCCTTAAAAGATGCAATTAACAACATAAGTATATGTTTATCAAAAACTTTTATAAATACTTAAATGCACTTAAAGGCTTAATTTGAGGCACTTAATATCAACAATCTGGCTTCAAAATAAATTTAAAATATATTATAGTTATCATCATCATCGTCACTCATAGTGTATGTATGAATATTTTCTAAATCTACGTTAAAATCTTTAGAAAAACTCAAGTTTTCCAAATCTCCTTGATCATCCTCTAGCAAATTATCAAGTAGGTCGTCTACAGGTTTTTGTGTTGGTTCTTCCCTTTGTTTCCCCTTCGAAATAATCTTCTCTCTAACTGATTTTATACGTACAGATGCAAGAGCACTCCTTTGGGTTTTTGGAAATACATTTGTTTTCGATTGTTTTTGTGCTACTACTTTGTTTCTGACTTGTCTGTGGCGTTCCTGTAATTTTGAATACTTTTGTGGTCTTTTTCACGTTTGTTTGCTGCAGTGATTTTGTGTTTCCTTTCTGTTTAGTTTGTTGTTGTAATTTAGTGTTATTTTTCTTTTTTGTTTGTTGATTCTTTTCTTGGTCTATTTCTGTACGTCCTGTCCAAAACGAAGATCCTACTTGAATGTTTCTAGATTCGCTTAGTGGTGTAACATAAATACTGTTTCCGACAGTATCTGCAGACTCAGTACGAGATGGCGATGCCACATTATCATTTCTGGAATCTCTTAAAGGTGGCATGTTCGAAACATTGTTGTTCAAGCTATAAAAGCCGAGGTGCTTGTTATGTGTACAAAGTATAGCCTTATACAAACATTCGTTCTTGGTACAACTAAGCGTTCGGGCAGCCATCACATTTAAGTCAAAAGACCATATTATTTGATGCATTTTCATGCTGCCCACAAACGGTTTCACTGTTTGTGGGAAAAGAAAGTCTTTTTCACTTACATCATACTCTGACACCGTCCTCAGTATGACTTTTGTTACTGCACATGACACCACTCGCATAAAATCGTCTAAATCCTTAATATCTTGGCCTCGTGATACAGCACGATCAGCAGCATCTTTCAAAGTTGCACCTACGCCATCAGGCGCGCCTTTACCGTGACCTGCCTCACTATAATTCCACGTGACAGTTTTAACAGTGTTTAAATATATCTGTAAGCTTGAGATAAAATGAAATATTTTCTTATTGCGATATTGACTAGAAGGAGAGTCAGATATAAAATGAACCGTTTTCATATTTGGTTTCTTTTCCGATAAATACGCCAGTATAGGCACGATGTGTGCCCACACAGCCGCAACATCATGTCTCAAACAGTCACTTACAGTGCAAAAACTCTGCGATTTCCGATTCTCGTCGTCGTCCAAGAAGTACAATACCGCAGTACGTAAAGTTATTTGTTTGCGACTACCACCGAAATGGTAAGATTGTACTTCTTCATTGCATTTCACTGCATAATTCTTACTGAAATCTATGTGAATTACACACTCTTCATTATTTAAATTATTTTTCAGGGTGTCGAAGGATTTATGCTGGGATACAATGTTGCCACAATGAGTGAAATATTCGTTATTAAGTTTTGATTCAAGCTTTTCTATACATTTTAAAGGTTCATCCTTAACTTTTACTTTCTCTGTTGTGCGTATTTTCTTTTGAAGAGATTTCGTATCATCCTTTTTAGTTACCCATTGCCAATACACAACGTCTTCAGAGTTGTCAAATTCCTGATATGGAATAAGCCTATCCTTACAAGTTGAACATTTTCGATGCAAACAGTCAACATTGTGAGTATCACAGCATAGCAGTGCTAGAAGAGCTTTGCCATTGTGCGCTGGTATAATCTTTCGACGGAACATCGCATCAACAAGCAAGTCCAAATTGATGTGAAGACTACACAGGCAAGTGTCTCTCGTTTTCATAGTAGGCTCTTAAACCCAAAAAGGTCTCAATCTACAAAATGTTGCGTAACTGATCGAGAAGGACGAGGTCTGTAAAAATTTACGGTGCAAGTTAAGTAGGGTATCGTTCAGATATCGTTTCTGTTTTCGTATCTTATTTCTTGTAATAAATTCTTTTTTTCCACTACACATTCAGCTATTATCATCATTCTCATAATATATTTCAACACTTTTCTTCAAATTTGCAGCTAATCGTGCTAGAATTTTCTTAACTTCTTTATTTCTCTTTTTTACAGTCTTTTTCAACTTCTTCGTTATTGTTTTAGTTCTGGAATTAGTTGATGACATGGGTGTATTATATTTTTGATTACGTAATATTTCTATTTGCTTACGAAAGCAATCATTCTTCTTCTTCATGGCCATTATCGTTTTTTGGAGGCGTTTAATTTCTTTGTCTTTTTTATAACGCATTTGCCTTACACTTTGAGAAGAACAAGAAGGCGAACTACGAATAGAACTTGATTGGCTTGGTTGAATCTGAGGCAGGGATCGCCGGTAATCTGAATACAGGTTTTAAATAAGGTATTACCTGTAATAGCGAATTTCGCTACGTATATCGGTTAATGTCAAAATAGTAGGTTAGCTATTTGACAGCAATACCTGTATAATGAGATTTACCCCTAAACACGATCACCGGTATTAACTGTCAATGTCAGTTCTGTCAGGCCAAGAAGTTGTTCTAATATGTTGATATTATTCTCTTAAGATTATTATGACAAAAAGGCCAACCTGAATATAATCATAACCCGAAAGAAACTTAATTCCATTAAGTTAAGGTTTAAGTTACTTAAAACAAAGAGGGTTTCCTTAGCTTTTTACAGGTCAGTGTAAATCGTTTATGATGAGAAAACTGGACAGCAAGTTTTCGAGTGTTATCGCCTTTATTCGAGTCTCATTCTTATAAACGAAGAATAAAGATCTTACGGACTGTTATATCATAATTAGTGTTTATTCTTTTCGATTTACACTATGCTAATGCATATGTTTTCGTTTAGTTATACACGTTTTGGCAAACGACCTTTTAATTTAGTTTATTATGAAAATTACAGGAGCCTTGTATTTTTCCTATAACCTCCTGCAGCGCAGACCATAAAATTTGCCTGAGAATTTTGAATTAATAATGTAGGAAATATAATAGAATTTCTTTTGTTTAAGGAGACCTTTTAATAGGCCTCTGGGCGGCAGGAGGAATATATTTTTAATAAGTTTTCATACGATTTGCTCAGCATCCAACTCACACATGTGCAGTGTTTTTCTGGTTCTAGTAGCAGACAAATTTACCCAACTTGACAAAACTTCGATGGCGTTGCGGTATGTACATCGAGTTCATAAATATAGGAGCTAATCCAAGGATTCAAAAATAAATGAGCATAGAAAGATACATCGTCGATTGTAATATGAATTAATGTAACCACCAAAATGACGAAATTGAGTTAAGTATACCGTTCGACTGCAAATTTCCTGCTCTATCGAAAGGTGTATATAACATTTTGATATTCAGAAAAAAATGTCGAATACGTTAACAAAAAATTTGCCATTTCATTAGGTTTCTACGTTTTTTATTAACGTATGTAACGGTTTTAAAGAATCATAGACAATATTTTAACGTAAGTACGAATTTACAAGTACAAAATATGTTCTTCCTAATGTAATCACCATATTTTTATAAACGTCAATGCTGTAAGCGCCATTTGTATTGTATGGCTCATAAGCAATTCGGTTTCAATTTGTGAGTTACACTAAATTACGAATACCACTTTTGATGATTTTCATTAAATTATTAACGTAACTCCAAATTTTTTGTAAAATATTTAACGTAAGCACCAGCCATTTCCTGAACTACAGCTGTGGTCGCAGTTAGCAACTTTGCGTCAAATAGACCTCTCAAAAATAAAACAAACAAGATAAACATCATTTCAATAGGATAATGAACTAAAAAGATACAACATACTTTATAAATGTCAAATTCGTTTTTGGGCCCTCCTGAAAAATCGTCATTTGGTACACTAATTCATATTACAACTGACGACATATGCATTTGAACAGACTAACCAATCAAAAATACATATTACCTGTCATATTTATCTGAGCATGTCTCACATAAAAATGTAAGCAACTGAAAAGTCATAAATATCTGTACTAATATGTTTCAAAATTATATAACTGTAACCAAACTGAAACTCAACGAATATCTACGCAAAACTTTTTCCGTATATTTTGACAATCATCGAAAAGAGTACCGTACTGTCAAATCATACTTTTGTCTCTTTCACTTTACGTGTGACGTCATAGAAGTGTCATTAGTATTTGCTTGCGGCTTTTTACCCATATTTGCCGTTTTGTATTTTTGATTGACTTAAAACACATTAACTTATAAAAAGTCAAGCAAAATATAAGAATAATTAAAAAATTACATTATTTTATTCAAATAAATTAATTTAATCAACATCATTATTTAGGTAATCAGTTAAAAATTGAATCACATATTTAATAAATTGGGCAATTGAACAATGGAAAATGTCAACATCCGGCCATTTAAGGATCATGTCACCGAGAAGAGCAATAGCTCTGGCTGAAGGAGCATTTGCGGCCCAGCGCGTGCAGCGCGCGCGCCGCCCCGGGAGCACAAACAAGCGCCGGCGCCGCCGCGACAACACGGCCCCGCCCTCTCCCTCTGCTGGACAACGGCGTGGCGGCGGCACAGATAATCCCACGCGCGCTAGTGCTAATGGATTATCGACTTCATTACGTAGGAGTTTGAAATAGTGAGCCATCAGTAACATCTTACGCCGCAACTCTAAGGTATATATTCCGACCATACCGCCTACGAACAGTGAAGGGTATAAATAGGGGTAGTATCCGAACATTCTCCTGTACATAAAACGGGAAAATTTCCTCTGGACTCGTTCAATCATGAGGGTATACTTGCTTTCGTGTGGATCCCAAACACAAGCACCGTATTCAAGCTTGCTACGAACATAGGCATTGTACAAAAGCAGTAAAACTCGTATGTCGCGAAACTTGCTTGAGACCCTCATGATGAACCCCATGACCTTACTCACTTGTTTGCACATATTTGTCACGTGTTCTCTGAAGTCGAGCCTCGAGTCGAGGGTTAGCCCAAGGTCAGTTATCTTGTCAACGCGATCCATCAAGGAGTCTCCAATGCGATATTGCTTTATAGAAGGTGACCGGACTCTAGAAAACGTTATAGTTTTACACTTTGAGACATTAAACTGTAACCCATTGATCACACTCCACTCGGTCACTGCATCAATATCTTGCTGGAACGCCTCATGATCAAAAGTATCTCTCACTCCCATGAACAGCTTGAAATCATCCGCAAACAGCAAGCAACTCGCAGCATTCACTACCTCCGGTAAGTCATTAATCATTATGGTAAACAAAGTAGGACCAAGAGTGCTGCCCTGACTTACGCCCGAACGCGTAAAGTAAGGATTAGATCGATACCCTGCTAAATCGACATATTGACTTCTATCCCGGAGGTAGTTTGACAAGAAGTGGAGTAATCGGGGCGTGAAACCAATATCACAGCACTTTTGAAGCAGGATGTCATTGTCGACTAGGTCGAATGCCTTTCTGAAATCAAAATAAGCCGCATCGACCTGTCGTCCTGCATCCATTTCATCTCTGACCTGGTCCACAAAGTTGACATGGTTGGTGACAGTAGATCGCGCACGGCGAAAACCGTGCTGACTGTCATTTAGCCAACATTATATCTGTTGACTGATACGACACTCCATTATAGACTCAAACAATTTGCCAAAACATGATAAAACTGCAATTGGCCGGAAATTGGTGACATCCCGACATTTTCCGCCCTTGGGAACAGGAGTGACCCTAGAGACCTTCCAGCAGGCCGGATACCGGCCGCCCCTTACGCTAAGATTGAAAATGTGCAACAATACAGTCTCAAGCACAGAAATACAATCCTTAACCAGAAACGACGGTATTTCATCCGGTCCTGCCGAAGCGCGCGCTCTGAGCCGTTTTGCGGCTCGACGCAGGTCTGCACTATCTATACCCTCAATGGACACCATAGCAGCACTACACGGGTGGCCGACGCTATTTAGCGCAGCTAACTCAGCATTCAAGTGGGGGACATCACTGTGGAATACTGAAGCAAAGTACTCGGCAAAGGAGTCCGCAGCTTCTTGCCGGTCACAGTCTTGCCCTTGTACTCGAAGTCGCCATACCATCTGTCCTTATTTTTACCACCAACATACTTCCAAAACTTACTTGGCTCGTTAGTGATATTTCTCTCCACATCCCTTAAATACTGTTCAAAAGCACCGCTTATCAGTGATTTCACATGCGTCCTATAGTATTTAAACATTTCTAAGTTAAAAAGCTCACCTTTCTCCTTGTATCTTTTTAAATGAAAATGCTTGTACTTAATCTTTTGAATTATGTCCGCAGTAAACCAGGCAGGGTAATTATACCGGTTTCCAGATGCTGACTGTTTTTTTTTTAGAACGTTGCTGTCAATGCAATCATTCAATTTGGCATAAAATACATCAGCCGCCGCACTAGCACACTTCATTTCGTACACCTCACCCCAATCAATATTTGATATAGCGCTGTATAGTTTACCAAGGTCAGCCCTACGGAAATTCCAGCCAGATTCCGAAGAACAAGACAAAGGGCGCGGCAATGTTGGGGCACATGCAATAACACGGCTGAACTTAACTGATATTTCCAGAGGCGGATGATATGCATCCGCAGTCACAAGTCCATCCAAACTGCCGCAAATGCTCACCCTCTCAGGACCAAACCTACTTAACACCAAATCTAGAATTCCATTATAGTCGTTACATATTTTGTTGTGCTGATACAATTGACAAAATTCCATAAAGCATTCGAACTGATTCCGAACATTCATACTACACGAATTTAAATTAAAATCACCTACAATAACAATGTCATGGTCAGGAAATTTACATATTATATTTTCAATACATGTTAACACTTTCAAATATTGAATATCTGCATAACTAGGTGGTAAATAAACTACACAACATATAAATTTTATAGTTTTGCGTGACACTAATACCACAAGGAGTTCCATATCATCACACAAACCGTCTATACCCGTCAAGAGGCGTACAGAAAAGCTTTTTCGAACAGCAAGCAAAACACCGCCCCAACCAACATCACCGGGACGATCTTTTCTTATCACTGTATAGTCTTGGGAAAATAGTTCTGCATCTTTAATAGAAGTAGTAAGGAATGTCTCAGTAAGAGCTACGATACTGTACGAGCTCAAAAGCATGTTATCGTGAAAAACATCAGTTTTTGACCGCAGCCCACGTACATTCTGATAATAGATATTAACACACTGCATTGGTCTATTCCTTATTTTTTTTTACTTTGGGGACGAAAATTTTGACGCCATGGTTTGATGCATATATCTTTTGCCCAATTTTCTACAGACATGATATTTTCAGTCATACGTGACGGCACGCCAATCTTAAAGGATGCATAATTCCCTCGTGCTTTGAGTGTTTCTACAGTGCAAACTTCAGTTCCGCATATTGCTCTTATATGCTGCAGCACTTGTTCTTTAGTGGTGCCCGGCTTCACATAGTACAAGTGCATATACTTCAATCTTTCAGATGCTTCCAATGGAGTCACACCAGGTGGAGCGGTACCCCGCAGTACTTCACTGGCTCTTGGTTGTCTGACGCCGACGTCGCCTTTGTTCTGGCTAACATTCACATTGCTACATGCATTTGTCTTTCACGCTACGTAAGGTTATTGAGTTTGAGAAACCAACTTACCTTTATCAAAAACTAAAGTGGGCAACGGATTCTAACAGGCAAATGAGAAGTCATAGGCAATACACTCTGCTAGTCCCTAAACATAGAACTAAGTTTTTTAGGGGAGGATTCAAGTATGCAGCTATGAAGATCTGGAATGATCTTCCACCACCATTGCGGAGTCCAATGCCGTTGATGAAGTTTAAGCGACTGGTGAAAGAACATTTCCTTAATTTACAAAAAGGAATCATCCCTTAATATTAGTTAATATTGATATCAATATATATATGTACCTTTCAATATATACCTTTTTTCTTATTAATTTAATTACCTATCTGTTTATCTATTTACTTACCTATAAGTTACATATAACTTACCTATGCATTATATTATCTAACATCACGCACATACTTACCTAATCACACGTAGACACAATTTATAGACAATTTATAGATGCATGTTGATTTTAATGTTTTTTGAAAAAAAAACGACCCAGCGTCCCACTGAGTTTCTTGCTGGCTCCAAAATTCGGATACTTTCCTGACATACAAAGGAAAAGATTTCTTCTCAGGTCCGAGTTGTGGGATTAGAGCCGGCGTAAGTAATTTGGTTAACAAAACTAACTGAATGCCTTATATTGCATCTTATTAATACATTACTTTTGAAAATTGTATAACGCATGTGTAAATATGGCATTGTTTTACCACGTACTAGGTGACTTATGTGGTCATCCGTCGTTATTTGATGAAAGAGTATGTATCGCAAGTGCACATGTAGCATTGTTTTACAAAGCATCCTATGACGCATGTAACAATAGGTCGTTTTTTCTATTAAAAATCATCAAATTGCCCCTAGCAAAAGGATATTATTTACAAGAAATAGGCCATTCTTAAAGTAAATAACTCAATCGCGTGTAGCAAAACCCGCCGGGGGTCAAAAATATATTCATAAATGAGGGTTCGATACTAAATAAAAGAATAAAAAAGTGTATTTTTAAACAACATTATCATTTTAATAAGAATATTAATAAACAAAAATAAAATTCACTAAGTAGTAATCTGAAATAATAACCAAAGTAGAATACCTCGAATTCTAGTCACATTTCTTCAAATTAAACAATAAAAAATAAAAAGCCCTAATTCTTATGTCGCGTCTCTAAAAGTATAAAAGTTTACGCCGGCCTCTAATCCCACAACTCGGACCTGAGAAGAAATCTTTTCCTTTGTATTGTCAGGAAAGTATCCGAATTTTGGAGCCAGCAAGAAACTCAGTGGGACGCTGGGTCGTTTTTTTTTCAAAAAACATTAAAATCAACATGCATCGGACCAAAACATACAATTTTAAATAACATTAAATTGAAAATTAATTTGGAAAATAATACTGCCTGTACTAAAAAGCCTAACGTCAAACTCATCAGCCTCACAGTCGATCAGTATGTTCCTTTATCAGATGAACTACCGAATCCCAAGCTGGTGGTAGAGAATAGCTTTTTTCTATCCTATTCAAGTTTGGATATTACATTATCTCAATGGGCTCGCGCAGAATTCTGGGAACGTTTATCTTCTCCTTAGTGAGAACCAGAGGCTTGTCAAACTTTATAGAATTATTTGCTCTATCTATGGCCATGTTCCCTGACTACAGACTGTGGTCGACGGTGCTTGATATCGGCAGAGCACCTTCAACCCTAATGCTTCGCTTCGTGTGCCCAACATATTAAAGGCCATATTCACAGTCCAGCTTATACATTCCTGTATGCTTAGCACATGATTGGTATGTCAGTATGACGCCGCGAGATAGATTTTCCATCTTTACTAACTATATGAATAAAAGAGGGATGGACTAGAAAGAGGGATGGAGACTAGAGATAGATCTCGCGGCACATATTGTCGCACTCATCCTGTGCTAAGTAGGCACTCTTTAAATGGGTGTTACATTTTACAGGCCTCACAAACTGTGTTATCTTCTTCATCAGCTTGAATAGTACATTACCACAAAATCCGAGAAGTAAGGTCTTGCAGGCCCAATAGATATATGAAGCCTGCAAGCCTTTTCCGGCTGAAGCTTGTATAGTGATTTTCTCAAACTTGTAACGAAATAAAAAAAGAAATATTACTAGTCAGTTTCATTGATTCAAGTCTGTCATACTTCGACGTTTAAAAATAAAAGAAAGGTGTTTCGCCGGCTGAAGCCTAACATTTTGTATGAAATCCCTTTAAATCATTGTTCTCTGGTAGTACCCAAAACTACGTACTTCCTTGATTGATTTGAGGTACGTCACGTAAAAATTTCATGGCAAG
>JALPQI010029038.1:0-10417 GCA_025490895.1 Thaumatotibia leucotreta | reverse complement strand
TTATTTATTTCTCGGTTCACGGTATCAGCCTTACTGAATCAGTTCCGAAATCCGAAAATTTCGATGATTTGGCTCTGTCACTCCAGCGAAGGTATCATGAGAATGACAGAGACAAAACACCGAAATTTCGAAACTCAGTGACCCTTGAACCTTAGTCGACCTTTACGGCACCTAGCCACGGGAAATTTAGTATTAATTATTACTTTGGGGCCCCAAAACTAATGTCATTGACGGGTGGGCATTTTCCCAATTAGCATGACATTAAAAACCCTTAATTGAAGTCAGGTTCGTAACGACAATTAAGTACGATTATGTTTGAAGACGAAAGTCTTTGATCAGTGTGTATTCCCAGTGATGACATACGGTAGGTACTACGTACTGAAACGTCACCGCTTACAATTGGGCCTCATAAGAAGGCTCAAAGTCACCCAAAGGGCAATGGAGAGGGCTATGCTAGGAGTCTCTCTGCGTGATGGGATTAAAAATGAGACCATCCGCAGCAGAACCAAAGTAACCGAAATAGCTCTCCGAATCGCTAAACTGAAGGGGCAGTGGGCGGGGTACATTGCGCGTAGAACCGATGGCCGTTGGGGCGGGAAGGTTCTCGAGTGGCGGCACGTACCGGAAGGCGTAGCGTAGGTAGGCCCCCCACAAGGTGGACTTACGACCTGGTGAAGGTCGCAAGAGTCCGCTGGATGCGGGTGGCGCAGGACTGGTCATTGCAGCAATCTTAGGGGGTGGCCTATGTTCAGCAGTGGACGTCTTTCAGCTATGATAATGATGATGATGATGATGATGTTTAGGAAACCTTGATCGACATTTTTATATTACATATTAATTTCGCTTACAAATATAGGTAGTTTATCAAATTTACACCAATGCCGAGGTTTTATTGAAATTTAGTACATAATTAGTGCTAAATTATCATGACAAGCCTAGACTAAATAAAATAAGTATTTGTTTAGCTAGGGCACAAATGTCATATATACCATAGATCAAGCAATCGTATCTACTTCACGTGTCAAATGAACTCAGTAAAATCTACTGATTTGTCCGTCTTTAATCGCAGCTTGCAGCTTTCGGGCATCAAATTTTGTAAGTTGAAGTGAACAAAAACATTAATAATGCCTCCTTAAGTAATATTAATTGCAACAACACAAAAACCGGCCAAGTGCGAGTCGGACTCGCGCGCAAAGGGTTCCGTACCATTATCAATTTATTATTAAAAAAATACAGTTAAATCAACCTACTTCAAAAACTATAGGAGGTAATTTAATCAAACCAAAAATCGTTGATAGTGTTTATTAATGTGCATAACATATATTTTTTTTAGAATTTTATATCGCGTAGTTTAAAAAATAAAGGGGGTGGGACACATTTTTCATACTTTGAGAGCTGATATCTCGAAAATGATTTGCTTAAATAAAAATGAAATGTATAAACCTTCATATCATTTTCAAAGACCTTTCTATTTATACCCCACACGCTTATATACAACTAAAAAAATTTTTTATCCCCCAGTTACATGTATGGAGGGCCCTCACCCCAATGGTTTTTTTTTACAATTTAGTATCATAATCCTGTAGCGGTTCATACAAAACATACCCTTACCAAATTTCGTTACTGTAGCATTTATAGTTTCCGAGTAAATTGGCTGTGACAGACGGACAGACGGACATGACGAATCTATAAGGGTTCCGTTTTTGCCATTTTGGCTACGGAACCCTAAAAAATATGAATACTCAGGGGCCTGAGACATATTTAAAATCATAGGCAAGTAACAACTTCAGTACAAAATCTGACACGCTCGGCCGCCATACAAATGAATGAACTTGTTTCTTCTATCCAAATCTAATTCTGTGAGCTAGGGTAAATTACAAGACTTATACACATAGGAAAGTTCAGTCAGTTCATCATCATAATATTATTACGCAATCCGAAATTTTATGTGATTTGATAAAAGTCCCGAAAATGTCCCCCTGGAATTCAGGCGAGGAGTCGGGGCAAGTGAATTGAATTTTATTATGAAAAAAGTTTATTTTGTGGCTGACGGGCGTTGATAGGGTTAGGTGGCGAAAGATTAAAAATATGTGAGATATTCAACAAGTATAAGGTTGGAAGATAATTTTTGAAATAACAGTAAACAAATACACTGGTTTTATGCAAAATTATGCGACTTAAACTATGCAAACACTCATTTTTCTGGTGTTCATAAGCCCTTTCCTTAATGGGCCACCTACAAACATGGACTACATGCATGTGTACATAATTTAAGTAGCATAATTTTGCCAAAAGCATTCGTGACTCAGGTGACCGTAACCATGGTAATAACAGAAAAAAAATTGATTCACCCAACTACGTTTGTATCCATCTAACCTGGAAAGAATCGTAACTTGAGGACTCTTCAATATTTTTCATCACACTTGCTGTCTAAGCGCGACATTACTTGCGCGCGTAGCGGGAGTAATAGAAAAGTGAAATTCCCTAGGGAGTAATAAAAATGTCAGTACGTCATTTAATAATATTATGTCTTAAAACTTATTTTTTGGTTGGCAAGTGTGATGAAAACATTGTATGCATCACGGTCGGTAAGCGAAATACTAACTCGAGACATAAAAGCCCTCCGCTTAACGGCGTCGGGCTTCTAACACTCTCGTTAGTAATTCCGTACTTACCTCCCTTGATGCACAATGTACTATTAATTGCGAGCAAGTCTAAAATTACTTTTCACGCGGGTTACTCACGTTTTTGAATCAACATGTTCGACATGTTTCGCTCCGTATATGAGGAGCTTCTTAAAGAGCCAATTACCATGGCTGCGCGACGGAGACTGATAATTTTAATATAAACGAGTCTCACGGTTTTGTATTCGAAATTCGAGCAAATCTCATATAAGGGGCCAATATTCAGAAGAAATAGTGCATTCTTCTCAATATTTGCTGATATTCGCCCTCGGGTTCGATGGCGAGACGAAGGCGAGAGCAAATATGGACTGCTGTTTACACAGGACGGTTATGAAACGTGAACGGTCCGCTAGATGGAGCTATAACGAGTAAAGGTGCGTTCAAACTAAAAGATTCGCTGTTCTAACCTCCCACTACGAAATTCGATCGGTACACAAAACGTGATTGGTTGATTTCGTAGAACGGGCGTGAAGCCAGTGGGGTGAGGTTTTGAGGTGATGAAGTAAACGCAGAGATTTATGCACTTATTTTATGTAGGTACTAATATGAGCACGGTAAAGCATTACAGAAAACTGGAAAGTAATTATGGCTAAGTAGCAAATTTAACCCGGTACCGCGCGGCTCTGTCAACGAATGCATGCAGACTGACAGGGCCGGCCGTGGGGCATTGGCAAAAAATGCATCTATGCACATATGTATGTAGATAGGTCGGTATAGGTATACATTAAACTATAAACGGGTATCCGAATGAGCGCGTCGCTAACATAGCCCACCCCTAGTGCGAAGCACTATTCTACTAATGGCACGGGAGCGACGCGAGCCGCGGCCCGGCGCAGCACGCCGCTCGGGGTGGTGACCTCCACGACCCTTACTCGCCCGTCACGACCTGGAAAAATGGTTTTCACTATACCTCGTGGCCACACATTTCGCGGAGAATCGGGATCAGCGATCAAAACGAGGTCACCCTCGCGAAGGGGCGGTCTCTCGTGCTGCCATTTCTTGTGGGGCAGCAATTGAGGAAGATACTCCTTCACCCAACGGCGCCAAAACATGTCGGCGAGTCTTTGAGCAGTTCGCCACCTCTTCCTTAGGCACAAGTCTGAGTCGTCGAATTCTCCGGCTGTAGGTAAATTCGAGGAGGACCCTAATAAAAAATGGTTGGGAGTTAATGCCTCGGAACTACCTGGTTCGACTGAGACGTGGGTCAAAGGGCGGCCGTTTACGATGTTTTCAACTTCGGCTAATAGCGTCAACAGCACCTCGTCCCGTGGCGCCCGTTCTTTAAGGACAACTCCTAGGGACACCTTGACCGATCTAATCAATCTTTCCCACGCCCCAGCCCAATGCGGGCTTCGGGGTGGTACGAAAGTCCATTGAGCGCGGTTGTTTATGGCCTCCGTTTTCAAAGCCTCATGGTTAATTTCCTGGATCGAGCGCTTTAACTCCGTGTTGGCGCCGCGAAGATTTGTGCCATTATCTGAAAAATAATGGCTGGGCCAACCGCGCCTGCTTGCCATCCTTCGAAGAGCCATTATTAAAGAATCAGCCGTAAGGGAATGTACGACTTCGATATGAATGGCACGAACCGTGAGGCAGGTAAATAAAACCCCATACCGTTTCTCACGGCGCCTACCCACAACGACTTCCATCGGGCCAAACAAATCGATACCGCAGAAGGCAAACACGCGCTGGTGATGAGCCAGGCGTGCCGCAGGTAAGTCACCCATTCTGGGATTTACCGGCTTGGCCTTCCTTAATCTGCAAAGCATGCATCGGGATACCACATACTTAACAGTAGGCCGCAGTCTCAGCAACCAATATTCCTGTTTCAGGTCGTTAACTACTGTCTCCTGATTCCCGTGCGCGGCCTTGACGTGTCGGTGCCGCACCAGCAGCCGCGCCAGCGCGTGCCGCCCGTCGAGGATCACGGGTCTCTTTGTTACCAGTGGCACGTCCGACACTGCGTCGATGCGGCCACCAACGCGCAAGAGACCTTCCTCATCTAAATACGGAGACAGAGTCAGCAACCTGCTGTCACGTTGCACACATTTACCCTTTTTTATTTCAGCTATTTCACAGCTGAACGAGTCCGCCTGTGCCTGTCGAAGCAGCAACCGCTCCGCCTGTGCCATCAATGTGCTGTCATCATAGGTAAGTTTCCTACAATTGTATATAAATTTCAGTACTGTAGCAGCAGACCTGAGCAGCCGCAGCCAGGAGGAAAATCGTTCCGGATCCGGAGTAGGTAAGTTACAAGTTACATTTGTTTGTGCACTAGTATCAACAAACCCAGAAAACACGTCGCTGGTCTGAGGCTCCAAAAAGTTGAGTGGCCAGGAACTTTCCGATAAATATAAAAACTGAGGACCTTTAAACCACTCGCCGAGAAAGGATTGATAGTTAAATCGTTCTCTCGTAGCAATATCGGCAACGTTTAGGTTTGTAGGTACATACCGCCACTCCGAAATATTTGTAAGGTCGTCGATTTCTCCCAACCGGTTCGCTTCAAACTCCTTGTATGTGCGCGTATTATTATTTAACCAGTGTAGCACCGTTGTGGAGTCGCACCAAAAATAACGGCGTACGGCGGAGAGCCTGTGCTCCCTCTGTATGGTGTCCGCCAAGCGAGCCCCTAGCAAGGCCGCCTGTAACTCCGAGCGCGGTACAGTTAACTGCTTAACTGGACTCACTCTGCACTTACTAGCTATGAATGTAACATAAATTTTACCATTATTTTTCCAACGACAGTAAGCTGCCGCGCACATCGCCTTTGTTGAAGCGTCACTAAAAATATGTAGTTCTAAGTTAGTATAACAACTATTAGGTATTAAATCCTTAGCGTTACTTATCAGCGCGGGCGTAGCACTCGCACCGAGTTCATTGCCATCGGCTACGGCGTAGGCGCATGATTGCGTCATACTCGTAGCTGCCGCTACGCCGCTGTTCGAAGCGACCGACCCTGGCGCCGACTCGCTCGCACTCGTAGCGCTGCTGTGATAACATCTAGGTATCCGAATGGTGTGTATTACCTTTAGTAGTTCGATCCAGTCGCACCATTTAACATAAATATCATCTGGAATGTCGTCGTCCCAGCCAAGAGATAAACGCCATGTATCCTGCAGCATAATTCGACCCTGTATCGTAACGGGAGACAAAAAACCAAATACATCGAAAATCGACATTACTACGCGTAACATAACTCGCTTTGTCGGCCTTTGTTTATGTCGAATTATACTTTCAGGAATACGTTTCAACGAAACGTCAAATCCTAGTTCGTCCTTACCTGGGTACCATAAGAGCCCAAGTGCCCGCTCGCTCTCAAATTGCTGGCCGACTTTGAACTTAACGGCAGCCGTCCCTAAGTTTTCCTTTGGAACCTTATCCAGTACAGCTAGGCTGTTACTGGTCCAGTTTCGTATTTCGAAACCACCACTCTTGTGTATGTCGGTGACATCCTTAACCATTTGTATTGCTGTGGCTTCGTCCGGTAGACTCTGTATATAATCATCCATGTAGTGAGAGTTTATTATCGCATCGACCGCAGCGGGCATCGATGATTGAAATCGTAAGGCGTTTTTATTTTTAATAAATTGAGCCGTAAATGGGGAACATTTCGCCCCGAATATTAAGGATGTCATCACATATGTTTTGACTGGTTCAGTAGGGGTGTTTCTCCATAAAAAACGTAGGGCATCCTGATCCTGAGGTAAAATTTTGATCCTTAAAAACAAATTTTAAGTCACCTGTAACTCCTACCTTAAATTCCCGGAACCGTAGCATAATGCCGAGCAGCGAGTTCAAATAGTCTGGACCCCTAAGTAGGTAATCATTTAAGCAAAACCCATCTGATTTACATGCAGCGTCAAAAACTAATCTCAACTTTTTTTTATTTACATTATCGACACCAAAATGTGGCAGATACCAAGTTTTTTCAGTGCGCTGAGTGTCTATTAGTTCCGAAGCGAAATCATTATGAAACAAATGGTTAACCCGTTCGGAGTACCTTTGAGCGTAACCGGGATCGCGATTCATTTTCCTTTCGATCCCTTTGAGCCTCGAAAGGGCACCGGGATACGAATCCGGCATTATACAGTTAGGGTCCGACCAGGGTAAGCCGACATGCCAGCGCCCATCGACCAGCCGGGCTGTTCGCTCCAGCTGTTCCACGGCGCGCACGTCGTCAGAGTTCTGCCGCGGCTTACCTGACACTCCAATAGCATCCAGCGCAAACCCGCGCCGCACCTCTTCGTGCAGGTCCCGCAGCTCCTGCAGCTCGCCGCCGCCCTCGCCGACAAACAATACCGTGGCGCGCGCGCCGGGCTCGCCAGCCGCCCCGGCCGGCCCGGCTGCACCGCCCGCGCCTCGCGTAGCTCCCGCCGTACGCATTGGGCCATGTATGCACCAACCTAAAGGGGTGAGTGTAGCTAACGGCTCATTTATATTACCCGGTATGATTTTAAGCGGTAACAATAGGTGATAGTTATCCTGACCGATAAGAAGTTCGGGTTTAACATTACAATTAACATTATTACATATGTAACTCAGGGCGTTCTTTAAGTGAGCATATTTATAGCAATCAACTATAGGTAAGTTATGCATAGGTAAATTTAATTCAGATACACATCTTGCTCTAATAGAATGAACCTTATTGTCCGCACCGAAGAGCTCTAAATTCACTACCGAAGTATCGCACGTTATCTCGTTATTGATCCACGGGCCGCACAGTCTCATTGTTTCCCGATGTCCATCTAGTCCAGCACGTGACGCTAAATTGGCACTTATCATTGTAAGCATAGAACCGTCATCGAGTAACGCGTAGGTGTCTATCATTTCACCGACTGTAGAACGCACACGTATAGGTAGCACTTTTAGAATAACTTTACTTCTGGTCGCGTTCACGTTAGTGACCGCCTCCGTCGCTGGAGTGGTGTCCGGAATAGCCCCTGCCGAGGGCTCCGGCGAAATCTCGGGTGCCGCGGATATGACCGGTGCCTCCCTCGGTAATGAGCGCTCTGGTAATCGGCGCGTCTCGTTATTTACGTTGAAATGGAGTAACTTATGATGACCTTGACCGCAATTATCCTTATCGCACACCGGCGCTGGGCAGTGTTCTCGGCTATGGCGCGCATCTAAACATTTATAACAAATGCCGTTACGTTTGACAAATTGCCAACGCACTTTCCTGAGCGATTTTTTGAATTGTTTACATTCCGAGAGTTTGTGTTTCGATCCGCGGCAAAAATGGCATTTATCATCGGTATTTTGCTCTGCTTGCAATAAAACTGCTTGTGGTTGAACGTACCTCTCGTGGGTTTTTGTTTTATTATTCTCGACAGGATAGCCTGATGTATAAATGTTAGAAGTAGTAGATATACGTATAGCTTCCGTATTCAAGAAATCTGTTAAAATATCCAATCGTGATTTCTTACCCAGTTGTATAACAGGAAAACTATAATCCGACCACTTCGACAACAATAGTGTAGGTAATTTAGATAAAATCAGGTTCACAATGCTTACGCCTTGTAGGTATTCGTCGCGACCTACTGATTTAACGGCCTCCCTGAAGTTCTGCACCTTTACAGAAAATGGGATGATATCCTTCTGGTACTCCTGAGGTAAGGGTTGAATCCTTTTGATGTCCTGCATGAGCTTGGAAATTATGAGGTCTGGATTACCAAAACGTAGCTCCAGCGTGTCCATAACGCGTTCAGGCGAAGTTGCACTGATAAGCAGAGCTGAGACCGCATCCTTGGCTGCTCCTCGCAGACATTTACGTAACCTCCAGAGATTTTCTTTAGGTTTAAAATCGCACACTTCTGACGACTCCTCATACGCCCTTTTAAATTGTAGCCATTCTAGCGGTTCCCCGGAGAACTCTGGTAAGTCGCGAGGAGTACAAATGCGGCTTAATAGGTGGGCATTGCGTTTGTTCTGGACGGAGGCTACAGCTAGCTTCTGGACCGCGTCGGCGAGCACCTGTAACGTGCCTTGTGACGTACCTGCGGCGGGCTCGTTGGCGGTAGGTATCTGGGGCTTACCCGATTCCAGCTGGCTCTTCTCCATCCAGTTCTCGATTTGACGTGCACAATCTTCCTTACTTTGTGAACTGTATACTTCCTCTTCCTCTAAGTCGGCTAGGTCTGCCTCTAGCTCTTGGTCTATAAGCTGCATCCGTATTTCGGCTTTTCGTTTTTCAGCTTCCAGTGTCAATCTCTTTTTACGTGCCTCGATAGACGATGCTGAAGATCTAGATCTTGCCAATGAAAGCGAGCGCGTAAGGCGTGGCTCTGGTTTTACGCTGCTACCCGCCACAACGTCGGAAACGTGTTGCGTAACCATCGGCGTTTCTGGAGCTTTCCACGTGCTTGCTTCTTGATTCGTCTGAGAATCATTCTCCGCTGCCTGCTTTTCGTTCTCAAGGCGCTCCCTGCGTACTGTACTCCGTGTCATTATAGGTGTTCGGTACATACAAATACAGATCCGGTTCGAAGAACCACTGAAGCCAGTGGGGTGAGGTTTTGAGGTGATGAAGTAAACGCAGAGATTTATGCACTTATTTTATGTAGGTACTAATATGAGCACGGTAAAGCATTACAGAAAACTGGAAAGTAATTATGGCTAAGTAGCAAATTTAACCCGGTACCGCGCGGCTCTGTCAACGAATGCATGCAGACTGACAGGGCCGGCCGTGGGGCATTGGCAAAAAATGCATCTATGCACATATGTATGTAGATAGGTAGGTATAGGTATACATTAAACTATAAACGGGTATCCGAATGAGCGCGTCGCTAACAGGGCGCTAGAACAGCGAATGCTCTTTTGGTTTAAACGCATCTTAATACGAGTAGGTATAAGTCTGTTTAACTAGATAAGAAAGAATCTGGATCGATCGCAAAATTTTGGGTTTATATTAATTCACATAATTTATTACGCATACTTTTGGCTGAGCGTTGTTACGCGTAAAACTTGAATTGCATAAACAATTACAGTATCACATTATCATGAGCCTATCTCATTCCACTGCTGGCCTAGGATCTAACCAAGCGGATTGGCGATCGCAGTATTGTGTCCGCTATGATGAAGCTGCTGCCCATCATCAATCTTCTATCAAAGAATAGTAAGTGACACTTAAATCCCTTTGGCTCTTACGACACCCGTGGGAAGATTTGGGATGGTGACAATGATTACTGGCGTCATATCAAGGCATAAACAACGGTGGCACACTGTTTCATAGACAGAAGTTTCATAGAATTTCGTTTCACAGAAATTTGTTCATATATTATTTGGATCATATACTTTTTGTTCCAATATTATTGTTTCATAGACTATTCAATTGCTTAAAACATATTTCACAGACATTCAGTTCCATGTATATTGCTATCTAACTTTTTTACTTTACAAAGTAACCAAACACTAGAATTACATTTCATGTATTTTTGTTTTGTAGGCACTGATTTCATAGATTGTTGTTTTATAGTTACTAGTTTATGTAATATTTAGTTCCACTATTTACTTTATTGCATATATAGTAATAATTATTCTTACCTAATGAGTCATATTTCATGTATTTTTGTTTCGTAGACACTGATTCGCCCTCCCTTTAAAAAAAAACCAAACTGCTACCAGTAAAAGTAGGTAGGTTGTAGGCAAAGTAGGTATGGTTAGGTTAGTTAGCCTTTCAATCCGTTCTAGCTTCGAAACCTAACCAATCCAAGTAATAAATCAGGGTAAAA
>JALPQI010029035.1:0-11555 GCA_025490895.1 Thaumatotibia leucotreta | reverse complement strand
AAGGATCGGTTTACCACCCGCCTTCAGAAGCTCAGCTGTAATTCCGTCCTCCCCAGGCGCCTTGTTATTTTTGAGCTGTTCAAGAGCCATTCTAATCTCGCACAGGCTGATGTCCGGGATATCTTCTGTATAGTGTCGGGTCAGTCTAGCTCTGAGGTCTTCCGCTAGATCAACTTCGGGTCTGCTAGTTGACGTGTACAGCTGTCCATAAAAACCCTCTATCTCACTCAGCAGCTCAGATCTGGATGTGACGATTCTACCATCCTCAGTCTTTAATTTGGCGAGCTGGCTTTGCCCAACAGACAGATCCCTTGCAAAAACTTTAGAGCCCTTGTTCCGCTCGATGGCTTCTTCTATACACTTGGTACGGAATTGGCGCATATCGCGTTTGAGGGACTTAGAGATCTGTCTGTTGAGCTGCCGGTATAAAGTCGCATCAACTGAGGATTGTAGAACCAGTTCACTTCTTTTTTCCATTAGCTTCTGAGTGGAGTCTGAGAGCTTTCTGGTCTTATTTGTCCGCTGGGTCTTAAAAAACTTAGACCCAGCGCTATGGACAGCTTCCACAAACCCGTCGTTGAATACGTCCACATCATCGCCTAGGCAATCGAAACGGTTTTGGAGTTCCAACTGAAAGCTCTCGGGGTTTTGGAGATGGAGTGCAGGACGGAGCGTAGACTTCATCAGTCGCGAGCGTTCTAGCTTAGGACATATATTCAACGTGCCTCTTACCAGGCGGTGATCGCTACCGGTTTTAACCGTACCGATCACAGAAACATCGTTGAATATATGTCTCTTCGTCGACATGATGAAGTCGATCTCGTTTTTAGTTGCACCGTCGGGACTCATCCAAGTCCATTTTCTGTGCTCGCGTTTCTTAAAGAAGGAGTTCATCATGTAGAGTCCCTCCTTCTCCAAGAAACCAGCCAGCAGATGGCCCCGGTGGTTCCGACGTCCAACCCCAAATTGCCCCACCCTCAGTTCGTCACCATCTCTCTTGCCCAGTTTCGCGTTGAAGTCCCCCATAACAACGGTGAAGTAGGTTCTGGAGCTATGCATGGCTTTTGAGATATCATCATACATAGCCTCCACCTCGTCGTCGGAGTGTGTCGAAGTCGGCGCGTACACCTGTATGACCTTCAGCGAGTATCTCTCAGATACTCTGAGTATAAGGTACGCCACCCTAGCCGACACACTCTCGATCTTCACCACGTTGTTTACGAGGGACTTGTGGACGATGAACCCGACACCTCCCTGGGACTGTTGGTCGCCCTCCCGGAAATAGAGCAAGTTGCCGGACTTTAGGATTATCGTGTCCTCGCCCTCTCTTCGGACTTCTGACAATCCCACAATGTCCCAACGCAACTTGCTCAATCCTTCCTCCAGTTCCACTAACTTTTCGTCGGTCCGCAGTGTACGTGTGTTATAAGTTGCCAGGGCCAGAGGTCGTCGGTGGTGGTAGCCGGATCTTTGCCGGAGATTCTTAGCACCCCTGACCCCGCTAGCACCCTGGCCGCTACCATAACCAGGGCACCGGGGGTCGCCGGAACCTCGGGGCCGCGGCCTTTTTTGTGCTATCATTTTATTATCATTTTATTTTCTTATTAGATAAATACATTTAAGATATCCTTTTTAATGAATCTTGAAAGCACTCAATGTGAAATTGTAGGTATATTAAAAGCTCTGAATATTAGGTACAGACAGTTTAATTTAGCTGAATATACTGAGAGTAAGCGAAGCATATTTTCAAGGATATCTTTTATACGTCAGTAACTATATCCTTCGACGAGGGCGCCGGGACCTTGGCGCGACCGATCCTTGGGACCTTGAGGCTAAATAAAGTGTATAAAAACCGCTATTCCACTCGTTTCTACTAGATTTTTACTGTTATATCATTTTATTGTTCTTTTATCTGTCTATTTATTGGCTATTCAACTAAAGTCTCAAGGCTGCAAGGTTGCTAAGGCCGGTTAGGATGCGGTAGACGCTAGCTAGACAATTATTGTACCAAATGGACGGAGTCCAACAATCTCGTTACCGTTATCATTATCGGAGAGTTTACATTTGTATACTTACCTATTATTTTATCCATATTATTTTCAATTCAATGTAGATACATGGACACTTTCCTAGTCTTCCTACAACGCTCAATATTCATGAAATCCCAAATGAAGTCAACGCCATGGCTTTCTATACTGCGTGTACTTTACAATTCACATTATATTGTCTTATGTACGTTTTTGTCGCAGAAGCCTTTGTTCTCCATAACAGGAGTCTACTAGAGTCGTGCGACTCAACCCACGGCCACCGTAAGTAAGTATACGTAAGGTGTCATAAAAACAATAAAATCGATTTTTTTTTAATTACTTATTGTGCTTAAGTGAAAAGAAAAGCATTGTTGATTTAATGTTCATTAATCCATATTTTCATTGAAATAACACTTATTAATATAAGTACGTACAAAACTTGACTCAGGCAAATGCTTCCTCTTCCCTCGGATACCCCGCAAGGGCTAGACGCGTCTAAGTCCCCACGCAAATTTATTTATTAAAAACAAAATAATTATTTACGTTATTTAATTCATTTGAGAGACTAAGAGTGCATGGGCTTGAGAGTGCATCGCTTATCGGAACCACTGCAGTACGTCACAACTACGAGCTACGCCGCAAGCCGGGTGAGTGCTACGCTGCTACGCCGTCCACTCGACGCATCTACTACGCGCTATCCGCTACGCCGCGATCGGTGCTCAGCGGTTACCTCCTGTGCATTGATGCTCTCCTGTATGCTTAGCACATGATTGGCGCGACAGTATCTCGCCGCGAGATAGTCTATCCGTCCCTCTTTTGTTAATATAGTTAGTGAAGGACGGGACATCTATCTCGCGGCGACATACTGTCGCACCAATCATGTGCTAAGCCTGTTGGTACTGTGTTGGTGTGTTGTGTGTTATTTTCTCTAGTGAGTTGCGCGCGCGTTCTTGGTACCCGTATATAACTTACTCTCCGTGAACTCTGCTACCCTAGTACAATATGACGAGTCCACTTGATCTGAATGTGTCGTCGGTGAACGACATGTCGATTGAGTTAAATGATAGACGCTCGCCGAATTTCATAACTCAACGGCAGCAAACACAGCAAAGACAGTCTGACAACATAACGATCTCAGATTTTAATGACTTTAAGGAGGAGATCAGAAATTTAATTAGGTATTATATTGGCTGTCAGCAAAAAGATATCAGCGAGCTGAAAGACTGTGTCAAAGAAATAAAGCAGTCTACAGATAACATAGAAGCTGCTTTGGATGAATTACACCTGGAAAATCAAGAGCTGAGGAAGAACATTAGTGAACTTGAAAATCATATGAAAGAAGACAGAGAACACATTTCCTTTTTGGAAGAAAAATTGGACGAAATTCAATGTATGAACAGGAAAAGCAACTTTGAGATCAAAAATGTCCCTAGGAAGGAAAAAGAAAGCAAGCAGGATTTGGTTGAATTGGTCACTACCCTTTCGGAAACGATCGATTGCAAGATTAATAAAAGTGACATAAAAGACATTTACAGAATTCGTTATAAAAATTCAGCTCAGAAAAATGCACCGATTGTAGTCGAAACCAACTCCACCTTCCTAAAAAATGATTTTTTTAAAATGGCTAAGTCGTATAACATACGAAATAAATCGAAACTCTGCGCTAAACACCTGGGTCTTAAAACTCAGGAAGACACTTCTGTGTTCCTTTCTGAAAACCTTACCTCGAAGGCAGCGCGCTTGCATTTCCTGGCCCGTGACTTATCAAGATCAAAGAGTTATAAATATTGTTGGACGTCGTATGGCAAAGTGTACGTTCGGAAAAACGACGATTCACCAATAATCCTGATAAAACATGAGGATCAAGTACATCAATTATTACAGGGGGATTGACAATTAATATACATAATAAGCATGCTATTTTTGGTCTTGTTAAATTGCAGCACGTTATTATTTGTAAGACAATTTTGGCTCAAAATTATAGTATTTTGTTGGCAAGATTTATTAACACAACACACATATATCACACACACTTTTACACATATTTACACATTTAATGATCATGGATCTATTTTAATTCCAATCAATAAAATAAACAATGTAATACATTATCCAAATAAATCACATCAACTACTTACATACAAGAAAAATATTTTTATTATTATTTATTGTACAGGTCTCTTTTTAACGTGTATCAGCTCTGGCTTTACATTTTGCATAATTAATTTTTTTAACTCGAAACTAATTATGAAGTACTTGCTTCATTCCAATTACTATAATGGGTGATACACTGCAAACACTTAATGAAATCGATAGACTTGAGATAGCTCACTCTTTTGAATGTGACACTGTGAACTTACATAGCTATTTAAATATTAAAAATAATGATTTTACATTAGTAACACAAAACATAAGGAGTATTTATTGCAACTTTGATAGTTTTATATTATCCTTATCATGTCTTAAGTTTGACACTGATGTTATGGTTTTAACTGAATGCTGGCTTGACTCCAGCAAACACATTCCTCAATTGCCAAACTACAATATGTACTATTCAACACAACAACTTAATCAGAATGATGGCGTAGTAGTATATAAGGTCCTAATTTATTAGTTGCAGATATTTGAACACATGATACTTTACATTAAAATAATTAACTTTAAATATAAATTAAGAAATTTTTTCATGTAATTTTTTCGATTTCATTTTCCTAACAAAAAAATTTATTATAATTTCGTCTAAAAAAAATCATCATGTGTGCATTATCACATGTCACAATAACACTGTCTGTCATGTCATCAAACGATACAATCCAAAGGAAAATAACATGACATTGACAATCAAGAAGTGGCCAGTTCCAGTTAAGTGGTACGTAAAAGAGGTATTAGAATCTGTTCAATGAGTTTTCATTTAATAATCACAAAAACAGGGTGATTTTACGTAGGAAATTTGTTTTTCCGTTTTCTCCAAAAAATCATCGTAAAAGCTATAATGTTTCACGGTTTAATATACTCCAGAGACCGAGTACTATCAGCTGTAAAAATATCTGCATCTAATAAATTAGGACCTTATATATTAAAAATTCTCTTCAGCACAAAGTAAAAGAGGTAAAATTACTAAACGCATCTTGCCTACAGTTACAGGTACTTAATAATACAATTTTATGTATTTATAGATCCCCTTCCAATACAAATGCTGACGCTTTTGTTCACTCGCTAAATAGTCATATAAATACTATTAAGTCAATTAAGAAACACATTATAATCACCGGGGACATTAATATAAATATAAAACTAAATACCGATGAACGCACACAAGACCGAAATAATAGGCTTCAATATTTAGACATGCTATCATTTATCATTACATGGAATTTTAGCAGCACATACGATACCTACTAGAGCAGGAAACTGTCTCGACCATGTAATGTTGAAGATAAATAGATCCAAATGCCAGGCCTTAGTAGGTGTACTGCATACTACAATTACCGACCATTATACTGTGTTGTTATGTATGTCTAAAACGAAAACAAATGTATGCCTGAACAAGACTAAAACTGTAATTGACTTTGATGCAGCTTTAGAGGACCTCAAACAGACAAACTTTCAAAATCTAATGCATAATAGCGATCCTGGCACAGTTCTTGATATTTTAATCTTTGAGCTAACATCGGTGTTAAATAAAAATAAAACAGTAATAAGTATACCTAAAAAATTTAGAAGTATAAAACCCTGGATTACACCAGGAATTTTACGTTGCATACGTAATAGAGATGACTTGCAAAAACGGTTAAGAAATGATCCTTTCAACAACACATTAAAAATAACATATAAAAGGTATCGAAACACCTGTAATAAACTAATAAAAAAATTAAAACGAAATTATGAACGAGAGCTTTTAAGTAAGTCATCAAAAAATAATAAACAACTTTGGAAAAACATAAAAAACATTACATATAGCAATAAAAACAACCTCATAAACTCTGAACTCCTTCACCTAAAATCATCCCCCAGTGCCTCTGCAAATCATATCAATAGATACTTCGCCAATATCGGTAAGCAACTGGCGGTAAATATAAACCCGGATAAAAATATACAGCATACATACTTATTAAATTTTCCTTCTCAGCCAAACTCTTTTTTATTGTCCCATACTGACCATGCCGAAGTTAATACAATAATATCAAACCTTAGAACTGATAGCGCACCAGGCTGGGATAATATCCCTAACATATTTCTAAAAAAGGCAAAAACTGTGGTGATTCCTCTAATTACACATTTGGTCAATGTTTGTTTTGACACTGGAATTTTTCCAACTCCACTAAAACAATCTATCATTACACCGATATATAAACATGGGGACAGAGAGGATGTCAATAATTATAGACCAATATCTGTACTACCAGCACTTTCAAAAATATTAGAGAAGTTACTAAATAATAGATTGCTCAATTACTTAAATAAGTTTAACTTGTTATCCTTTTCTCAGTACGGGTTCAGACCAGGTAAATCTACTGAAGATGCCGTATCTGCTCTAACCTCACTAATAGCTGAACATCTTGATAGAGGGTCTAAATGTATGTCTGTATACTTGGATCTCAAAAAAGCGTTTGATACAGTCTCTGTCCCCATACTGTTACACAAGTTGGAAAGAATGGGGATTAGAGGTATTCCACTTCGTCTCCTCAAAAACTATCTAACAAATAGGAAACAAAGGGTAAAGTTGGGAGACTCCAGTTGTACCAGTGAAGATGAAGATGTGACGTACGGAGTACCTCAAGGCTCTGTGCTTGGTCCAACGCTATTTCTAGTTTATATTAACGACTTGTGTAACTTAAAGATCCCACACGCAAAAATATTCTCGTATGCTGACGACACCGCCATCGTCTTCACTGGTACTTCATGGGAAGACATTCGGAAAATCGCAGAGTCTGGATTGGAAATTATTAATTTATGGCTCAGAAACAACATCCTCACGTTAAACACTATAAAAACAAATTACATATGTCACAGCATATACAGTAACACTCAACCAAATCATAGTTTTAGTATTAAAATACTATTATATATATTTATTTTCCTGTTACTGTTAAGCACTACCAATTTATTAGTTTATTTTTCAGCTTTTTCCTACTACCCCAAGGTTGTCTGGAAGAGATCGCTTTTTAGCGATAAGACCGCCTGTTGCTACCTAAATTGTTAAATGTGTTTGTTTTTGTACTATCTTTCTCTTGTGGTGCAATAAAGAGTATTATTATTATTATTATTTTCCAGGGGTTATTTTTCTCAGCATAAGCTGGTAATTGTTGCCACCTACGGGACAAGGCCAAGTAGGTGACAAGTGTTGTTTAGTGTTAATTGCAGCGTTATCCTACATCAATTTTGTCGCCGTCAATTTGTAGAAATTTTCTTACAATTCTACATGTGTTCAGAATTGCTGCCTTTTGTAACAGCATATATGTATTTGATTTCAGGTCAAGGAGTTTCAGACTGTGGTGGAGGTATTTAGGTATGACACCAGTGCTAGATAATACAATTGGGACAATGTAGACTTTTTCTTGGTTCCAGATTCTAGTTACTTCGTCTTTAAGATCGGTATATTTGTGTATTTTCTCGGTTATTGTTTTTTGCAGGTTGTGCGTGTTGGGGACGGCTATATCGATAAGGTAAGTGATTTTGTTTATTTTATCTGTCAGAGTTATGTCTGGTCGGTTAAAATGTGTAGTTCTGTCTGTCAGTATAGCGCGATCGAAATATATTTTATGGGTAGGGTTTTCTAATACGGGACTTGGGGAATATTTGTAGTACGGTGTGCTACTGTTAGGTGTGAGATTATATTTAACTGCTAGCTTTTGATGTACGATGTTCGCTACTTGGTTATGACGATGCGTGTAATCGGTTTGTGTAAGGGTAGAGCAGGCTCCAGTGATATGTTGGATAGTTTCTGGGAGATTATGGCATTTTCGGCATCTATCATCTGTAATACTAGGGTCTTTTATTATATATTTTCTGTAGTTTTTTGTATTTATTACTTGATCTTGTATTGCTATTATAAATCCTTCTGTTTCTGGGAAGAGTGTTCCCAGATTCAGCCATTTATTGGAAGCTACAGGGTCAACATGAGGTAACATTAGGTCCGTGGGATGTCTGCCATGCAAAACTTTTTCCTTCCACTGCTCCAACCTAACGGCTTCGGTTTCATTTTCGATAGGAATTAATGCTGTTTCAGTTAAGTTAAGCGGAGTGAAGTTTGTGTCATTTAATACTATTGCTTTATGTATTTCGCTGCTGTCTGATTTGGAAAGAAATAATGTTTTAAGGTTATTTATTTGTTTGATCCAGAGTGCGCGTATGGCTATTAATCCTCTACCCCCGTGTTCTCTTTTCAATGTCATTCTTTCTATAGCAGATTTGGGATGGTGATTGTTGTATTTAGTAAGTATGGTTCTTGTGGTAATTTCAAGGTGACGGATATCGGATTTAGTCCATTTAATAACCCCGAATGAGTATGTTAAAACAGGTATTGCATAGCTATTTATTGCTTTAATGAGGGATTTTGCTGTAAGTTTGCATTTACAGATGGCATGGATTCGTTTTTTATATTGTTCTATTTATTATTAAAATACATAGCTGCTGTAACAATGTACTGAACTGCTGCCAGCAAAATTGTCCGACTATATCAAAAGTTGATAACACTAAATATCTGGGTGTTTATGTGGATCGGGGACTTTCTTGGTACCAGCATCTCGAATATGTCATATTACGACTACGAAAACTTAATTGGATTTTTAAACATATGAGACATGTTGTGCCAAGGACTGACCCCGGTCAGCAGGGCAACAGCAGAGATATTTTAAAAGAGATATATGTATCATTAGTGCAATCCGTATTAACTTATTGTTTACCTATCTGGGGAGGCGCTGCCAAGACTCGTTTCATAGATGTAGAGAGAGCTCAGCGAAGTCTCCTCAAGATTATGTACTTTAAGAAGATGCGGTTCTCGACTGACGAGCTTTATCAAATGTGTAACTTGCTTAGTGTTAGGAAACTATATGTTTTAACTTCTATTCTAAGAAAACATAAAACTACAATTTTTGATTGTAACCTACTGAAAAAACGAAGGAAAGACATTGTAATGCGTCAACCGAAAACATACACCACTTTTGCAAATAGACAATATAACAAATTGTCATCACATTTATATAATATTTTGAACAAGAAATTTGATATATACACAAAGTTACAACATGATGTGAAAAAAATTATAACTACATGGTTATTAGATAAAAAATATGACGAGGTGGAAGACTTGCTAGGATATGCAGCCTAGCCTGGTCTCACCGTAAAACTTACAAATACAGATATGATCCAACTCCTGCATGCACCCACGCATTCACAGACGCGCACTCCTCGCACGCGCGCGCACACATACACACACACACACACACACACACATACACACACACACATACACAAACACACACGCACATACACCATTAACATTAAAAAATACAGTCTTAAGCATGTACCTATATGTATTACTATTTATAATTAAGTAATAAATTGTAGTAATGGAAGAGCGGTGCCTCCCAGCACAAGTTATTTTCTAAATAACTTACAGGGAGACATTGGCAATTGTAAGTTTCACACTGGATTATAAACAATAAAAGATTTTTGATTTGATTTTTTTTGATTTTGAAATGCTAACTCTTTGTCTAATGACTAATGAGTTTTGTATAAAATACAAACTACTATGTTGCTTTTGATAAATCAAGACTTGTTCTATGCACCAAAATTCGGATCTTACAAATAGGTAGATTAAAAGTTGTAATTTGCTACATTTGCCTCATAGTTACCTATTCTATTTTGTATAATATATGATATCGTTCACTTGTTACTCTTACTGAACGGCAAGTGAAAGTTCACACTTATTTGTGTCATGCCCAGTAAAAAGAACGATTAAATTAAACAAGTCGACCCATTTTACATTCATATCGTGTAACATTAAGAATGTATTGAAGGCCCATTATATCCGGTTGCCGAACACACGTGCTTCGGTGATCACGTTCGCAGTTTTGTTTTTCTTTCTATTACAACCCGATTTACAATCGAATTTAAAAGTTCTACCCCTGTGGTGCAAGTTCATGAAATGGCTGTAACTTATTATAAAGATACGGCCGATACGGCCTGTTTCACAACCCACGGATAAATATATCTGTCAAATAAAATTAACACTAACCTTTTTGCCAGGTACTAAAGTAATACTAGATATTATTTCAATCGAGGACATTGAAACAGGCACTTACCTTACTTTAAATCACCGCAAGTTCAGGAAATATCTTAGCAGGAAAGAAAATAAAAATTCTATAAGGAGCTTTTGGGCGTAATTTATTGGAGTACAAAGAGTATTTCTTATTTATGCTACATCAATTTATAATAGGGATGACCTAAATGCAATAACTTTATAGCTTATTCTTAGAAGTTGCCATTAGGAGTTATTTGACTTGAAACTTAATCGGTTTAAAGTTTAGGCCAAAATTTTCGAAGCCAGCATAAGGGTTGTGTGTGGTCGTGTTCAGGACATAGTTACGTGTGCTCAAACTCAAAACACCCCACGATTAACATTAGTTTCCAACAAGCTGGCGGGATTAAACTAAGTTCATAGTGCTAGTCCAATATTCTAATGAGCTCAGTGGCGCAGAAACTAACGTTCATCCAGGGCCAACTCGGCCACACTGCTCGAAACTTTCCGCTAACTTTTGCTTTGTAATTTATCGATTATCTTTACAACTCCAATCAATTAACATCTTGGCAAAACCGTAAGAAAAACACGCATTTCCTTAGATTCTCATTATCATTATAATGGGAAGTGTCTGCAACCTTTTACTTGTAGGTAAGTATAAATAAATAATAAAATATTTAGCTACAAAGCAGAGAGTGCCTAATATTTGCCTAATGCCTAACTATATTTAAATCACGGCACGAGTGGCTGAACTTGTAATTTTGGTTTGACAACTCCACTAGTTTAGAAAGATAATTTCGCAGTCTTGTGGTCGCAGAACTCGCAGACAGTCAAATGGGATAGGGATATTTTCATTTAAGTATTTATTGCATTTGCTCTCGGTTTTAATCATGATAATACATGGCATCTAGTCGCGTGGTGGCGGCAGTAAGAATACATTTGCCACCACTCCAATTCATCCCCTGGGTGTAGTACGAGTCGGCGAAGGGATTGAAGTGTCACTGACTGTTGATGGGCAGCAGCATCATCACAGTGGACATGGCGATCGACAACGCCAATCCGCTTGCCCAGCGTGGCGACTATATGTCATATTATCGCCTAAAGCGTTCATAACGCATAGATAATAGGGGAAGCCTAATATGTTCAGCAGTGGACTGAAATGACGATGTGATAATCTATTTCATATTACAACTATTGTTGTCGTTGTGATATTGCAAAACGATTGCTGAATGCAAAACGTAGATTATTGCTTGCTGACGTATCGATAATCGGTACGCTCCATCTAA
>JALPQI010029031.1:0-13721 GCA_025490895.1 Thaumatotibia leucotreta | reverse complement strand
GGTAAGACGGCATACCTCTTTTTTATATTATAGGAGGCAAAGATTACGTAATATCCTGGCCATCATCAACACTCGCAGGATCATAAGTGTAGCTGTTGGCTTTTCAAATAGAAATTCGCTCTTTACTAGTTGATTTTAAGGTCGAATCGATCTGAAAAAATATCACGATAAACAGTTATTATCGCAACATTTTGCAACATAATTTGGTGTTTTCCGTGGAATGAGATGGACAATGATGACTGCCTCGCATTTCTCTGCTAAAGCGTCTATCATTTTATTTCAGTTCATCATTTCAAAGCAACGCGATTTTCTTCGAGTATTTTCTGTGTAACGAACATTATCAGTTTGGTTTTCTGTTTCAAACATTCCCTTAAAACAAATAATTAACGGTAGTGGATTTAATTTTAAACAGAATACCTATACATACAAGGTCGCAGGAGTCCGCTGGATGCGGGTGGCACAGGATTGTGGCAATCTTTGGGGGAGGCCTATGTTCAGCAGTGGACGTCTTTCAGCTGATATGATGTCAGCCTCTGTAGCCTAGTTGGTAGTGACCCTGCCTACGAAGCTGGAGGTTCCGGGTTCGAATCCCGGCGAGGGCATCCTTGTGTATTTATTTATCACAAATATTTGTTCCTTGGTCATGGCTGTCTATGTATTTAAGTATCTATATGTAATCTATCTATTATATATATCGTCGCCTAGTACCCACATCACAAGCCTTAATTGAGCTTACCGTGGGACTAGGTTGATTTGTGTAAGATGTCCCAAGATATTTATTATTTTATTTTTTTTATTTTATTATACTTTCCAGGTCATTAAATGTTCTCTTGTTTCAGGCGACTTCTGCGAAAAGAAAATCCCCTTCTGCACATCGGAATTCAACCCCTGCGCCAATGGAGCGACTTGCACGGACCACGGGAGTCATTACTCCTGTACCTGCCCGAGGGGGTATTCGGGACAAAACTGCACTACTAATGCTGATGACTGCGTCAATCATATGTGCCAGGTATGATGTTTTATATATGTACCTGTTCACTCCTCGTGTGTACTTGGCTCACGAATCCGTCTTATTCTTCTCAACATATTTCCGTGGACTGTTGGACTTACGCCTCTTCCATGGTTTTTAACTGTTTATTTTTGAGGTGACATGAACCTCATTGTAATAGAGGTTAGCTGTGACTCCACGGCCCGAAAAGACATACAGTTGTCCTGCAATCCTAATAGTAGTCAGGATACTCAGGATTTCTTTCTTATTTACCGGAGACTGTTGTAACTAATGTTAATAAAAAATGGTTATTGTAAAACGTTATTTTTGTAGACACCGCTAGATGTCTCTATTTATTCGTGATTGACGTATAAATACTGTCACCTTACTGCTATTTATTAAGTTCATACTCTGTAACTAGATACATAATCTTTTCATAACTAGTTGCAGAGAAAAGTTATAAAAACGTAACAAAACTTTCTACTTCTAACTTTACTTAACGCAATTTTAAATTCATTTTTGCCTGTATCAAAAAGGCAAAAATGCATTTAATATTTAATCCCTAATAGCGTTGACTATAATTCAAAACTAAAGTGGCCATATACGGCTTCCCATGCATTAGAGATTTAATAGCGCCATCTACAGTTCGCGTCTTGATACCAAGTAACTAACTCGAATTTCCCTCCACAGAATGGCGCCACCTGCGTCGACGGGCTGGACGAGTACAAATGCGTGTGTTCTGCCGGCTACGCAGGCCGCTACTGCGAGGCCGCGCCGCACGCCGCGCTCGGGACTTCCCCTTGTGCGCATCATGACTGCGTGCATGGAGTGTGCTATCTGCCGACAGCCGCGCTGGCGCTGCAGGTAGTGTAGCCATGCAGCGATAGAGGGCGTTGTAATCAAAATGTTTAGAGCAAAGACGTATTTCGTAGAAAGCAAGATGTGTGAGATAGTGCCCTAGAGACTTCCCGGTGTGGGCATCATGATTGCGTGCATGGAGTGTGTTATGTACCGACAGCCGCGCTGGCGCTGCAGGTAGTGTAGCCATGCAGCGATAGAGGGCACTGTAGTCAAACAATATAGAAGAAGGATTGCGTGTGAGACTCTAGAGATTTCCATGTGCGAGTGCTTACCATAATTAATTGGGAATTGGCTTGCACTTATATACGAATGAAATATATAATATAAGTGCCCTTCTGAAAACCGCTAAAGTGTGACGGTTTTACTAACGAACGTTTCCCGTAAATCATTAAAATTGTGTTCTCTTCAGATTCTCAACTGATTCTTGTCAAAATTTATGATCAGAATAGATAATTATTTACATTGTATTCTGTATGGTATTGTGCCTATTTTTCGTAGTCCCAATACTGGCCCAATAATGGTGAACTTCTCAAAGACCCTCGAATTGATTTGTGGATGTAAGCAGATTTCCTCGTGATGTTTTCCTTCACCGTTAAACACTTGTGAATATAAAATTATACACATTTCGTACATAATTTGTCTTAATAATTCTTTGGTACAAGTCGAGGTATGAACCTACGACCGCTGCGTAGCAGCCCTGCGTTTTACTGCTCGACTTTATAATTATTTATTTCTTATCATGAAAACTGGACAACAAGTAGCAAAGCTCGGTCGCCTGAACAGTTAATAGTTAACGAAAATCCTTAAAATGTTGGCCTCTACCGATCACATGATACTTACATACTCGTATGTTCAAGAAAACTGAAATAACAGTAGATTTTGCATGTAGTGATAAAGGTGTACACGGTAGATTAATTAAACCGCAGTGGCTGTTCTACAGGACGACATTATGATGGAGCGAATGCACGGCGCGCCGGGTGACTACCTCTGCAAATGCGCGCCTGGGTACTCTGGTAAGTTATAAGTAGAGGTCGGAACTATGGGTGCAAAACTCTAACAAAACTTTAAAATTTACACATGGGAACACTTTAGCCAAGAAAAATACGAATATTATTGAAAAATCTGTATCCAATTGTATTCCCTACCTCGGCATCTTTAACTTACAATGCATGGGTGTGTAGATTTGTATATTTTATGGATGTATGTGCTATGTCAAGTCCACTTCAGAAGTTTTGTTAAAGTTTTGCACCCATAGTTCCGACCCTTAGTTATTAATCTAGCGGTTAACTGAGTCTGGTGCTGCGATATGGGTGGAGTGTGTTTATAATATTATCTATCACGTCTATGCGAGGGAGAGTTAAGACACGTCATTCCACTTGTTACCTTTCCCGCTCCGTTCACATACAACAGGGATAGATTCGGTAACACGTTAGATCTCCACATTTCTTTACGTTTTTATTATTATATTAAAATTAAACGAATTCTCGTTAGGCAAAAGGACGCAACGAATATAAAAATCGGTCTAAATTATACTCATTTTAAAAATATAATAAAAGATTACAGCAAGCTAATCCCTAAACTTATAAGAAAAATGTTGTATCGTTGTTTTAGTGCATAAACTTTTTTGCATACCTGTTCTGATTGAAGATTTTACTGTTTTATTCCTTCTATGACGTAAAATTGTCAATCAATGATATGATTTGATTGATTATTTAACGATAAAATAAAGTCATCCTATTATTTGTGTCCTATTTTACTGTCTTTTAACGGTCTTCTGCGATACCGGCTGCGCCGAGTGCAGAGACCGATAACATTTTTGTGCAAATAATATGGAAATAAATGTCTTATGTCTATTAAAAAAATTACATGATTAATACTCTTATTAATTTTATGCACACAGGCCGCCTCTGCGAGTACCTCACATCGCTCACATTCAACCACAACGACTCGCTCGTCGAGTTAGAACCACTTCGGACAACGCCTCAAGCCAACGTCACTCTAGGTAACTAGCGCCATCTAGTTTTAAGTAAATATGTATATTACTAACGCCATCTATGAATTAGTATCCACGTCGATCACATGTGATCACAACGAATCGTTTGTTGTGTTAAAACCTTCAGTGAACTTCACTCAATGTGATTATAGCTCTATCTGGTCTTAAAAGTAAACTCGAGTTATATTGTACCGGCGCTATCTATTAGTGAATGTCCACATCGATAGCTTTTAACCTCAACTTGTCGCTCGTCGAGTTAGAACCACTTCGGACAACGCCTCAAGCCAACGTCACTCTAGGTAACTAGCGCCATCTAGTTTTAAGTGAATATATTACTAACTCCATCTATGAATTAGTATCCACGTCGATCACATGTGATCACAACGACTCGTTTGTTGTGTTAAAACCTTCGGTGAACTTCACTCAATGTGACTATAGCTCCATCTAAAGTCTTAAAATTAAGCTCGAGCTATATTGTACCGGCGCTATCTATTAGTGAATGTCCACATCCATAGCTTTTAACCACAACTTGTCGCTCGTCGAAGTTAGAACCACTTCGGACAACGCCTCAAGCCAACGTCACTCTAGGTAACTAGCGCCATCTAGTTTTAAGTGTATATATTACTAACGCCATCTATGAATTAGTATCCACGTCGATCACATGTGATCACAACGAATCGTTTGTTGTGTTAAAACCTTCAGTGAACTTCACTCGATGTGACTATAGCTCTATCTGGTCTTAAAAGCAAACTCGAGTTATATTGTACCGGCGCTATCTATTAGTGAATGTCCACATCGATAGATTTTAACAACAACTTGTCCCTCGTCGAGTTAGAACCACTTCGGACAACGCCTCAAGCCAACGTCACTCTAGGTAACTAGCGCCATCTAGTTTTAAATGAATATATTACTAACGCCATCTATGAATTAGTATCCACGTCAATCATATGTAACCACAATGACTCGTTTGTTGTGTACCTTCAGTGAACTTCACTCAATGTGACTAATAGTTCCATCTGATCTTCAAATTAAGCTCGAGCTATATTGTACCGGCGCTATCTATTAGTGAATGTCCACATCGATAGCTTTTAACTACAAGTCGCTCGTCGAGTAAGAACCACTTCAGACAACGCCTCAAGCCAACGTCACTCTAGGTAACTAGCGCCATCTAGTTTTAAGTGAATATATTGTTAACGCCATCTATGAATTAGTATCCACGTCGATCATATGTATATGACCACAATAACTCGTTTGTTGTGTTGAAACCTTGAGTGAACTTCAATCAAGGTTATAATAGCTCCATCTAGTTTTAAAGTTAAGCTCGAGTTATATTGTATCGGCGCTATCTCTCGAGTTAGAGCTGGAACCTCATTGAAGTTTTGACAGCACAACTCAAACACAAATCAAATTATTTTTTATTAATATTCGGTAATAATAGGTCGGTTGAAGACCGAGTGGCCGAGGGGTACCTACAGGCATTAGCCGCGACAGCTGATTATGTGGAATCGATCCCCAACCTCGGACGTTGGTGATCTAGGTCTTTTTTTATATATGATATCTAATATTTATAATTTATTAACCTTATTATTTTATTTTTATTTTTCATCTTGCAGTATTCAGCACAACCCAACACCACGGAGTGTTAATGTACTTCGGCGACAACGAACATCTCGCGGTGGAATTGTTCAATGGCCGCATACGTATTAGTTACGACGTTGGCAACCATCCTACTTCCACCATGTACAGGTAGATGGCGCTGATTTGTTTTAACTGCACTATTATAGCATCCTCAATATACCGTAATGTGTCCATTGTCGGTTGCCTAGCAACCTTGTACTTTGATGGGGCGACCGCATTAGGCGAAAGACCTAAGTGTGATTGACACTTTACAGTCAATTCAGCTAACTTATTTTTAAAAGTCTTCAAAAATTAGAGGAGGTTCTCAATTTGACTGTTTTTTTTTGTTGTATGTATGTTACATATTTCCGAGAATCGTGAACCGATTTTAAAATTTATTTTCGTAATCGAACCAAGTTGGGGTCTGATGATGGGATCTTGGAGAAATCGAGGCATCTCTTCAAATGTTATAGGTACATGTATGGGGATTTTGGTAATTTTCATTCATTTACAAGAATTTGCATCCAGAAAATAGGATTTGAGGAAACCAATGACGGAAACAAATCGGGGATCTTGGATAAATCGGTTGACGTCGTTTTTTAAAAAAAAATTGTGATTATTTGTAGTCATATTTTTATTTAACAAAAACCGGTGCACTTGTATTGCTTTTTCACGCTAGATTTTAATCCATACATCAGAAATTGAAAACAAAACATCATCTCATACAAAAATCACCACTGCGTCACGTTTTAGGGACACGAATTAAGACCACGAAAATAATTTTGATCCAATGAGGGTTTTCTGAAATGACGTTCACCAGGGCGACAGCACTGAGGCGCCAGGTCCAGGAACTTGTCTAAATTCTCAGAGTGCCTATAGTTTCATGTTTAAATGTTTTGTATGAGTTAATAAAATTATATAAAAAAATTAAATAGTTATTTTTTCTTTGGGACTAGATAATTGTGTTTCTTAGCAGGACCTTACGGCTAAGTGGCGCCAACTAGTGGCATACGTTTTTGAGATAACCCTCATTTTAAAATCTCGCCAGCTTCGTCATAGCTAAAGTTACCAGTAACATTCACTAAAGGCCTATTATTATGTAAAATATATCAACTATCTGAACGCAACACTTTTCGCAGCTTCGAAATGGTGTCAGACGGAGCGTACCACAAGGCAGAGTTGGTCGCAGTCAAAAAGAACTTTACTCTGCGAGTCGACGACGGACCCGCACGATCCATCATCAACGAAGGTATATATTTCTTATAGCTGATAGTTGAGGAAGGGATGAACAGGCAGATTTTTAAATTTCACACTCACATATTATTATTATTTGTATGTCTTTGCCATATCTCGGGACCATGGGGTCCCGGGCCTTTGGGAGGCATGCGTGGGCCGAAGCCAACAGCGCAGAGGCCCTTTAAGACAATTAATATAAAGCAAAGGATACACGGGGCGGATACCGTCCACGACCGCACAATATGACCATCTCCGGACGGAGATGGTCCCCGCCAGGTGCAAATACTATTGTAGTGCAGCACTGTGACTGCGATGGAAACTAAGGTGGTATATGTATAAAAGTTGCCGAAAAAACCTCGCATGATTTATGCATGAGCCCTAGGTAATAGGAGAGACCTATATCCAGCGGTAGACTAAGATAAGGCTGATAAAATAATGGCCACCTTTCACTGCAAGTGCAGCGGACTTACATGGCTGGTGAAAATATTGATCCTTAAAGGTATTGGTAGAACATTTGTGTATTTCTGAAGTACCGTCGCCATCAGATACATCAAAACGGCGAGGGTAGTACAAATCTGAGCAGGCCTCTATTGTCGTGGAGTTATAGAGTGCATGTTTAGATGGTTTTGAGCACCGTGGCCGCTTCGATGTATTTGATAGCGGCTGTACCTACACTCGCGGTCAATGAATACGGATCAGGTGGATTTTTTCATAGAAAATACTGGAAACATGCTGATTACAAATATTTAAAATAAATATTTATAATAATTCAAGTGGAACCGTGTTTAACATCAGATTGTATTGGAATTACCCTGAAGTTTTCACCCGATCCGAAAAACACGGAACTTTATCGTCAGATGACTCCGTAGATATAAAAATAGCAAGTCATGATTAAAAAACTCGATTTACCATACATGTATATTGATTTAAACTTTCACGATTATCACTCATATTTTACAGACAAACGGGTCTTAATCGCGTAAACTTACGTTTAATTATATCCTGACGTTTCGGGCATGACGTTACACCCGTGGTCGCAGGCAGACTGGCGAGAGAATGTATCAACACCTTCGAGCTGCGCGGGTTTTTCGAACTACCCGCACTTGATCTTGATTATTCACTTCTAGGCTAGGGTTGTCACTAGGCCTACACACAACACTCACAACATCCAATGGCTTAAAAATGGATGTTTCACCACGCTTACATTTGTAAATCACGGGATTCCACGCGGACGAGATTCCTTGCCCCTCATTTTGATTAAAATTCCGATGTTTCTTAATTTCAATAGCTTCACGTACTTTTCGGCTATGATGTATACGCTCGGTTGAGAGGACTTTCGGGTTATGGAGCTCAATCCAGTGGTTAGGTCCGGACTCCAACAAATGCTCAGCCACAGCAGACTTATTCGTTTGACGCTTTTTAACAGCCGTGATATGTTCCTTGACCCTTTCCGCTATGGTGCGTTTGGTTTCCCCAATATAGGAACTACCACAGCTACAATCGATCTTATAAACGCCCGGTGTGTGATAAGGTAAAACATCCTTAGGCGACCTTAGATGACCTGCCACCTTTGATAACGGCATGTAAACGGTTGGTATGGAATACTTATTCAAAAGCGTACCTATTTTGTCCGTTACACCCCTGACATAAGGCAAAAATGCTGGTCGCCTTGCAACATCTGGATGTTTCTTCCTCGGTGTTCGTCTGGGTTGCCGTCTGTTCATTATGTAGCCATTTCTCTTCAGAACCTCCTGAACGTGCGATAACTCAATTTCTAGAAATTCAGGGTCACAAAGGTCATGTGCTCTGTTCTTTAGAGAATTAACCACAGACTGAAGCTGGCGGGGGTGGTGGTGAGACAGAGCGTTCAAATACCTGTCAGTGTGTGTGGGCTTCCTATAGACAGTGTGCGCCAAAGAACCATCATCTCGACCTATCACCTTCACGTCCAGAAAAGGCAAACTGCGCTCCGATTCCAATTCATACGTGAATTTGACTTTAGTATGAATGGAATTGAGATACTGGAGTAATTGCTCAACTTCATGCTTGCCACCTCTCATAACGCAAAAGACATCATCGACATACCGTTTCCATAATTTCACTGCCCATGGTTGCAGATCTATGCTGGCCTCGAAATGCTCCATCCAGATATTTGCTAAAACCGGTGCCACAGGGCTACCCATAGCAACTCCGTCGATCTGGAGATAATGCCCCCCTCGATATAAAAAGTAGCTCCCTTCTAAGCAATTCCGGAGCAAAACCATGACAGAACTCACTATCCCATTGTCAGCAAGCCTCTTTCGAACTACTTCTAGACACTCTTTAACCGGAACATTGGTGAAAAGTGACTCAACATCGAAACTCACCATTAAGTCTCCTGGTTCCAGCGTTATGTCCTTAAGAATGTCTATGAAGTGACGGGAATCCTTCACGAAAGACGACGTGTTTCCCACAAGCGGCTGCAACACCGATGCAACATGCTTTGCCAGATCATAAGTAGGTGAGGCGATTTGACTTACAATTGGTCGCAAAGGCACGTTTGGTTTGTGTACTTTCGGTAACCCGTACAATTTCGGTGGTTGCACTGTTTTAGGCTTGTACAAGCGGTTAAAAACGTCTTCCTGAAATAACACCTCATGGTCTCTGATGACAGCCCTAATCCGACGCGTAACTCTGGCAGTGGGATCATATGAGACAGACTTATAGACGCTAGTGTCACTCAATAAAACCCGAATCTTAGCGTCATAGTCTATTGAGTCCATGACCACAGTGGCGTTCCCTTTGTCAGCCTTCAGAACCAGTATATTCTCATTCGCTTTCAAATTCCTCAGGGCTGATCGCTCATCTGCAGTAATATTACTCTTCGGTAGTGTAGTGTAGTACGTGAAGCTATTGAAATTAAGAAACATCGGAATTTTAATCAAAATGAGGGGCAAGGAATCTCGTCCGCGTGGAATCCCGTGATTTACAAATGTAAGCGTGGTGAAACATCCATTTTTAAGCCATTGGATGTTGTGAGTGTTGTGTGTAGGCCTAGTGACAACCCTAGCCTAGAAGTGAATAATCAAGATCAAGTGCGGGTAGTTCGAAAAACCCGCGCAGCTCGAAGGTGTTGATACATTCTCTCGCCAGTCTGCCTGCGACCACGGGTGTAACGTCATGCCCGAAACGTCAGGATATAATTAAACGTAAGTTTACGCGATTAAGACCCGTTTGTCTGTAAAATATAATTACCATACATGTTATGTGGTTTTCTTAAACGGTCTACATTTTTGTCTATAAAAACGGACCTAACGACAATTTTAGAGTTTTTTTGGTTTATATATAAATTTTGGGAAATTCCAATACAGCCTGATTTAAAAAAAAAATTTACCTACACTAAACTAAATTTTAAAAAATATTTGAAATCTCCATGTTTGCATTATTTAGCCTTAAACCTAAGATTACCTACGCGAGATTAACCATTAATTTACTTGTAAATCGCTTACCATTATTGTATATTGCAGGCAACAGGGAATACCTGCGACTTGAGCGTCCCATGTACATCGGAGGTGTGCCTGAAGATGTGGCGCGGGATGCCTTCAGCAAGTGGCACCTTCGGAACATCACCAGCTTCAAAGGTAAGACTTGCAGTCAACCCTACCTAGCGAGCTAATATGGTTGCATTATTTACACGCACAAGCATTGAACTGTTCTAGCGCCAAGGTACATACGCGAATCGACCTCTCCGTAAAGATAAGTACCATTACCGCCTCATCCCGAAACATAAATTATCAAAATCAGTACCCAAGGCACTGGTCTCACCGTGGGCTACTAAGCTATGCACTATCGGCTATAAACATGAACAAAAAATACGCACTCCCGTGTAAACAAAAGAAACACGGCGATACTCACTCGACGGTGATAGCTGATAGCTGGGCGACTACGAACAGATAAAACATGGAAGCCGCACGCCATACTAAAATGCCATTCAAAAACGGTCCTGATTTTTTGTTGACATGTGACACCCCCTCTTCAATGCATCACGGTCATGAATTTCAATTTCAACCTACAAAAACTTAAACCGCCATTTAAAAATTGTTGTGATTGGTCCGTCAAAGTTTTGATTGGTTATATTCTATCAACATTTGTCAAAGATGTTGCGCCGAAATATGCGTAGTGTTAAGAAAAGCGCTATGTCCTGCCCATCTTGGCACAATTGAACAATTGTGTTTGGGGGCAATTTTGAGCTGGCATTAGACGTTCATGTTATATATGGTCGCAGCTGGGCGAGTATCGCCGTGTCTTTTTTATTTACACGGGAGAGCGTATCTTTTGTTCGTGTTTATAGCCGATAGTTCATAACTTAGTAGTTCGCGGTGAGACCAGTGCCTAAGGTCTGCTTACGTGATGGGCTCGACGGTATATAATAGACTACCTGAATATGTCAGATATGCAGCTTCCACCGCAGTATTTAAGGTCAGACTACGCAAGTGGCTTCTCGACCTGACATTGGACAGTGTGGGTGATTTTTTCGAGTTACCATACACATGAAATGTAATTACTATTGATAATTATATATGTTGACTTGTAACATTGGTGTTATAAATAAATATTGGATTTATTATTTGTATTCGTCCTTACAAGTCCTTGATGCTTACTGGTACTCCGTGTACCAGCTTGTACGTCCGAGGCACACCAAAGTTCCTGGAACTGTGGTGAAAAATGCCTTCAGAAAAGCTATTTCAGAACACAATCAGGTTCAAGGATATGACTTGCAGACAAGGAGTACTTGATCAAGCGTTCCACATTCATATGAAGCATTTACAATTACAATATCTTCATGTTGCAAATGGTAAAAAGCATATTAAGAACATCACCTGCTTCAAAGATAAACTTTGCAGATATCAGAGGCGTATCTGAAGATGTGTCTAAGGACGCCATTATAATTTTCCGCACGTGTGCAGGAATGAATTTTCATAGTACTTTTCCGCACTGTCTGCTTGGTACTGCTGAGATAAGTAGTCTGGTTTTCCTCGCATAATGGTGGCATAATGCATTGTAAAATGCTAACTAGAATTATTTCATGGCTTTATCACCAACTTAAAACCTTAAACCTGAAGTTCACATATTTTTTTGTTCGAATTATTGATATTTATTTATACAGCGTGGGTATTTGATACGGGCGAATAATTAATCCAGCTATAATATCTGATCCTACGAGTCGTATAAGATAACCATTTCGTTAAATTTTGTTGTTGATTAGGTGTAATGATTTTTCTAAAGTGCAACCCAGCAGCAATGTATGCCGGCATTGCCGCCCAACTGACATGAGACTCGTATGACGTTTAGATACTTATGTCTACTTTAAGTAATGTGGCTACTAGTGGATGCAATACATTGCGGGCTCAATTATATTGTATGAAAAAAAAATACCTTAATTTCTAAAATAAATTTATGTAAATAGGTTCACTAGGTCCGATAGTAATTGCCAGGGCCCGTAATTTTCATGCCGATGACATCAATTTAACGTCACGCTTCATTTAGGGTGATCCCAAATAGTTTTATTGATAATTATTAATCATTAGTCATCAATCATTTTAATCATGTACAAATAACTACAAAAGTAGTATATTTACACATGAAATAAATTATACCTACTTGATACGTGAACCATAAGTAAATCTATTTGATTTGTTTCCATACATACATTTTATTTAATGATATTGTTAACACATTTCCATAATTACGTAGAAAACAGAATTCCTCTTTAACGTAAAGCACGTATCAAATAGGTATTATTTATTTCACGTGTAAACAGACTACTTTTGAAGTTATTTGTACATGATTAAAATGATTGACGACTAATGATTAATATTTAACAATAAAACTATTTTGGATCACCCTAAATGGAGCGTGACGTCAAATTGATGTCATCGGCATGAAAGTTACGGGCCCTGGTAATCGCCACTAAAATATTCGCCCGTATCAAATACACACGCTGTATTAACGTAAGAATATATCTGCGAACGTGTTTAACGATATGTGTCATAGACGTCAAATATTATTTCAACATCAACATCATCAGCCTATGTTAGTCCACTGCTGGACGTAGGCCTCTCCTATTAACTATGCGTATAGACGCATTAGGAGGTAAATGCCCATAATCGCCACGCTGGGCAAGCGGATTGGCGATCACAGTAATGTGTCCACTATGATGACGCTGCTGCCCATCATCAATCTTGTAGAATGGTCAGTGACACTTAAATTCCTTAGTCGACTCTTACGACACCCGCAGGAGGAGTTGGGGTGGTGACAAATGTATTCTTACTGCCGTCACCACACGGCCAGCACTTGTATCATACATAACAATTTCCCAGGTTGCGTAAAAGAAGCGTGGATCAACCACAAGCGCGTGGACTTCACGAACGCAGCGCGCATGTCACGCACCGCGGCCGGCTGCGGGGAGGACGAGCCCTCCCCCCCCGCGCCCCCCTCCGTGCTGCAGGACCCCCACCACTCCCCGGTTAGTACTACTCTCTTAGGCACTGGTGTCACCGCGAGCTACTAAGCTATGAACTATCGACTATAAAACAAATCTCAATTTACATACTTATTTTCGTGACATTAAAGGAACACTTTTTCTGCAAATGACCCTGATGGAATGGTTAGTATCAAATGAATTGGCACACTTTTTGGATTCAAAATAAGTCAATAAAAGTAAAACATACTATCCCGTGACAACCAGAGTCTTTCGCAGTTGATTTTTTCTATGGTAAGCACATCTGTTACGACATTGTGGGATAAAACATATTATGTTTTACAGGACCCCTGCGTACCGAATCCGTGCGCACGCGGCGGTCGCTGTGTGCGCGAGGACGGGCCCGCCGACTACTCGTGCCGATGCCGCGCAGGCACCGCCGGTGCGCAGTGTGAGCTGCGCACTTCTATTGGTAAGTTATACTTTATCCAATCAGTTTGTCAGTGAAAAAGCGGTAAGAAAAAAAAATGAGAGTTGGTACTGGAGCATGACTACTTCAGAGTACC
>JALPQI010029029.1:0-17881 GCA_025490895.1 Thaumatotibia leucotreta | reverse complement strand
GGTCATAACTTTAACATACTGTTTCTCCTTAATGGATAACTTTAAAACACTGGGACCTTTTGCGAATAACTAGAGGCAGTCAGAGGAGTCTTCCATTTGATTTATTGCTCCTGTTACATGCCACACCCGGTATACTGAACGCCACACATGTATTCCAGTTCTCACCAAGAAATTTAAATCAAATCAAATTTATTTATTGTACACACAAATTAAGGATACACAGGAAATCGGTTCGTACTTTACATGAATAAAATATATGTACATTAAGCATTATCCATTTGGGTTGCTCTGGCTCCTGCACTAGGCTCAGCCTGTCTCGTAGGTAACCTAATCAAACAGAGTTTATCACGGTTAATGCGAAATTGCCAATCAGTAAATTATACAATAATAAATGAAATTAGGTAGAAACAAAGAACTTATCATAGAGTTAAATAAAAATCAAATAAAAGTTGGTCATAAGTCGAGTTTAAAAGTAGGTATGCAACTCGTACGGGTGTGTGTGTGTGTGTGTGTGTGTGCGCGTGTAAGTGTGTGTGAGTGTGAGTGTGTGTGAGTGTGAGTGTGTGTGAGTGTGAGTGTGTTCACTTTGCTACTATCAAAAGGTCCTCCAATTCCTCGTACGCGGGGGAGCTAAGCCACTGTGATGTTTCTTTCTGCGCCTCTCTAACTGATAGTTTTTTGATTAAGAGTTTTGAGTTTACTTTATTATAGACAAATGGATGTAGGAAATTGGGTAAACGTTGTGCAAATACTGACATGGTCGGAGGTACTGGTACTTTAAATGTGCGTTTTTGTAACATGTCTTTATATTTCGGAGACCTAATTACTGTTCCATGCACGCTGGATACTACTCGCAGTACGAACAGCCCACGAACTGTGAGGACTTTCATATCACTGTATACAAGATTGGTTGGGTATCTAATAGGTTTTCTAAGGATTACTTTTAGCACCGCTCGCTGTGCTCTTTCCAGCAAAATCATGTAAGATTTATAAGCCCCTCCGCATGCTGTTAAACAGTATGAAAGAACGGATTGGCAAATACTAATATATACGGTTCTTAGAAGTGACCTGCTGGCCGAATTGCGGAGGTTTTTAAAAACGTATATAAGCTTCCTTAAACGATTAGCTGTCGTTATTAAGTGGTCCTTAAAATCTAGATTTTCATCCACTACCACGCCTAGGTACTTAATGGTGGCTGCTCTGTGGATTGACGGGCAGGGACAAGCAGGCGTTGGTCCATTTTGCTTACATGTGCGGACTTTTATTTTAGGAAAACTAGTAGGAGCCGAGGCCTTCGTTTTATGGAAACAAAGGAGTTTGGATTTCGAAACGTTTAGTGTGAGGAGGTTATTCCTTAGCCAATCCGTTATAACACCCAAACCACTCTCCGCGGACTTAGCGACATTGACCCAGTCATTTTAATGAAAAAGTATTACCGTATCATCTGCATAGCAAATAACTTCAGCGTTAGATACCTTATCAGTGATGTCGTTAATATAAATATTAAATAATATTGGCGCTAATATACTGCCCTGTGGCACTCCGAAAACGACATCAATGGGGTCACTTACGTTTTGGTCAATCTTCACACGCTGCAAGCGACCTGACAGGTAGCTACTGAACCAGGCCAAAGCCACCCCTCTCACACCCACCAGTTCCAGCTTTTTGAGCAAAATGGGTATGGAAACGGTGTCAAAAGCTTTGGTGAGGTCCAGGAAAAAGCCGACGCAGGCCTCATTGTTGTCCAAGTATCCAGATACTAACCTCGTCAAAAGCACAACAGCGTCCTCGGTGGACCTCTTTTCACGAAACCCATACTGCCGATCCGAGATTAAGGAGAACTTTTCCAGAAAAACGACTAAGCGTTTGCAAACTAGTTTTTCCAGAATTTTTGAGAGTGCTCCAAGCAATGATATGGGCCTGTAGTTACTGGAATCTAGCTTGTCACCTGATTTATTTTATGTATAGGGATAACTGCTGCCTCTTTCCATTCTTCTGGAAAAATTCCCTCCGATAGACTAAGGTTATATATGTGAGTGAGAGGAGTGATAATATGGCACTTGACTATCTTCAGCAGGCGATTAGAAATCTACTTCTTAACTAAAAAATCCTATTTTAAAAAATACTTGTGGCAAAAAAAAAGAGATTTAATTGAATTGTTTTATCGGAGAAAAGTTTAAATCATAATGGCAATTAACTCAGGATTTAACAACATTTGGTATCAGTCAATAGTCTCGTAATGTGTGATTACATTTTTAGGAAAACTGGGGGCTTATGATGGTTATATCGTTTACCAAATTGTCATTGTCTATCCAGTTCTCTACATTATGACGACATTCAGTGAAGGTCACAACATGGTTGCGGGCACAGATACAGTAATCGTGCGGACAATTTGACAGTGACAATTTAGCATCAACTATAATTGTGCTTTATTAAAGTTTTAGACGATTTTGGTTCGATTGGGGCCTCGCAGGAGCTTATGATGATCGCATATTTACCGTTGACAACTAAAACAAATTGTATTTTTGTTAAAAATTTAACTTTTAGTACCATAATTTTGAAATTGTCGGCGTTTACTTTGAGTGACAGATCTCATCGATACTCGTGAATTCTTGACCGGATAATCTGACGTCTAATATAATTTTTATCACACCATCAAATGGATCAAATTTCAAGTTAACTTGACAATTTTGTCGGGCTGCTTGAAGTGGCCGATAAGCAGTATCGTGGGTTTTTTTAATATAATAATTATATGTTCATTAGGTTTTAGTGAGAATACTAATAATTACACGTTGATTCAAAAGCTAGTACGTTCTCTCTAGTAAGACTAGTGTATCAGTGTAGTAGTCTTTTGTAAACACACTCAACGAGCGATGGAACTGGCAATGCTTGGGAGTTTCTCCATGAGATCGAATTATGAATGAAGATATCCGTGAAACTAAAGTCACCGACGTAGCTCAGAAAATCTCAGAGTGCAAGTGGGCTGGACAAAATGCCTGAAGAACTGATGGCCACTCACATGGCTTGGCCTGTAATATATCCTGACGGATCACTCATACTTTATGGTAAAACTATAATAGTTATTCGTTTACCTTTTTTTACCTTCACCATTTATTTATTATTTTTGTCAACCTCTGTAGCTTAAGTGATAGGGACCCTGCCTAGAAAGCTGGAAGCTTAAGCTAGAATCCCTGCGAGAACATTTTTCTGTTTGTTTATCACAAATATTTGTTCATTGGTCGGTTGTTTTACATAGTGTATTTCTGTTGTCTGTGAGCTTTTGGGATTCATAATAGACCCCCAAGGGGCTTTTTGACAGTTTTAGAAGTCTCAATCATTATTTTTAATTAAAATAAACTACTAACAAAGGTGCTACTATTAAGTACTACTTACTTACTAGGTACTACAGGTTCCTCAACCTAAATTAATTTCCAAACAAATCGGCTAGCCATCTACTCTGCGTCCCAAAACCTCACTGGCAATGGTTATGGGTTATGCATTTCTTTTTTGGCCACCCTGTGTATTGTTGCTTACTGTCCACAATACAACTTAACTCAAGACAGGAACCAGAAGGTAGTGGAAATGATGCCAGTTGTTTATCAAATTGGTAAATAAATTCGCTAAATAATATATTCTAATGTAGGTAAATAATACTCAATATTGATACAGATTATTAACTAGTTTTATTTTAATATTCTAGCTGACGACAATGAAACAAAATAATCCAGAAATATTACCCCAACGCCGCAAGTGATGAAATAAAATGCTGACAGAAAAAGTAGAAGTGAAAAGACAATGCTACATGCATGAAAAAATAACTAAACAAAATGACATCCTGAAGGAGATTAATAATAATAGGTAGTATACTAAAATTACTAAATGTATGTCAGTCAATTAACGGTAATCTATGGAAAGCATACCTACATACCATAAAATGCTTCAACTTTTCCATATGTTTCATATTTTCTAAATGAAAGATGCAAGTTATGAAATTAAGTTAATTATGATATTACATTTTTAAGTCAAGATTATTTAATTGAAGAATTAGGACTGATATTGTCAATTTATTATTAGTAGTCATACATGCACTCATGGTATTGAGAGAATTTGAAAATGTTATTACTTTCATGTTAAATTAGAGTTTTTGTAGATTTATCATTCTTTCTAAATCAATAAGCATGAATGAATCAATGTCATGAAACCTAGCCACTATGATAGGTATTTTTGTACTTACTGTGATTAGTGATTACACATTTTGTATTAATATTGGGTCATTACCTATGAAATTGGTGTTTTTGGTCATAGACTTCAGTTGATTCCTAATTTAATTGTCTAAAGAGAAACTTAAATAATTCTTTGTTTTCAACAGTGTACAGTGTGTGTGTAACAAAGGTTTTATCACACTAATAATCGTTTTTCCCCCTTAATTGAAAACAACTCTTGCCATATCGTCGGCTGAGAATGCAATTGTGCTATACGCCATTTGCCTTGGTTTACAGGAGAGCGAAATGAAACAAAAAAAAATATTTCTTGAAATGTCTTATCATTTTGCAATATTTAACTTAACTGACACTTTAGTATATTAATTTACTATTTTTTGTTATATACAATGAATGTTTAACTTATTATAGTCATGAGATATAAGTAGTTTTACAATTGCCATATCCATTTTGGTAAGAAAATGTTTAACTTGCTATGTATGACATGACACAAAGTTATGGATGTGTCACAAAATGTTAGTGCAATGTCAAGAAAGGTAGACATTAAAAAGCAATTGTTTATGCAAATAAAAGTTATTTTACGACTAGATTTATTACAAGTCAAGACGATAATTTATCTCGAATATGAAGACATACTTATTCACTTGAATATGGTGCCAATATTGATTCCCAATATTTATGTGAATATTTTTTTTACTTTCTTGTAAATAGGTACCATCTAATAGGTGACCTTCTCTATTTTGTGAAATGATAATCTTTTCAACGATATCTAGTGCTAATGTCGATATGAAAAAATATCGATGAGAACATTACAGCTTATAATACGTTTACTAATGAATGACATATTATTATCAACTAATAAAATTATAGTTTAACTACACGCTCTATAAATTAAAAGACATGTCACATAATATGTACCTCAGGAACAGGGACCGAGGCCTCCTGTGGCCAGGACTTAAATAGCATGGCATGGCAGGAAAGCAGGAGGTCGCTGGATTGATTCCAGTCTTGGTCATTGGGGGTTCGGTCACTTTTTCTGTAGTATATGTCATTTCTTAAAATTTATGGTTAGGTACTCGTAATTATAAATATTATGTAGGTAGTTATACTACCAACTTATTAAGATAAAAGCTTGAAGTATGAATGACGCAAATCATTATAAATCAAACCTACCTTCTTTATTGTCATTTATCAAAAGAGAGGGTAGGTAAAAAAAAGTATCGAATATTCGATACAATCAAATCGATTAATGGATTATGTCACAAAAATGTTGATCGGTTAGTCGCTTGGCACACTGATAAATAGCTGTTAACCGTAAGTTTGTGTCATGTCCGGACATGGCACAATATTGTAATCACTATGTATTGCGGTTCGAGGATATGGCACAAAAATTTATGTTTTTTTTAAGTATAAAATAAGAATTTTTAAAAATCGATTACTGTTATAAACTACAAAAAAAATATTCTATCAAGAACCACTAAAAACCGATTTTGCTTAAAAATGGATATGGCACAATTGCATTCTCACCCGACGATATGCTGCCGGTTCATATGGTTGAAATAGGTATAAATAAACGTATGATAGTACCTTGTTTTATGAAATAGAGATTTGTATACAAAACACGCCTTAGAAGTGACTAATATTACTGGCAAACATGTTTGTCTACAATTACACTTCATTAGATACATTTCACACTTAAACGGCCTTGGCCTGTAATCTACCATTTCACAAAATTCTCCATAAAAAACGCCAAATTCATAGGTAATGAATGACCTAATATGTAATTAATAATTATTTATTAACTCGACTATAACTTAAGAGTAGACTTACAACTCATTAAGGTGTTTTAGTTACTTAATTATTTATCTACTACCCAAGCTGAGGGTAAATTTCTTATTAATATTATATTGACTATAATAAATATGTTGATTCTCTATTAATTTTGGCGTTTTAATCTTTATGAGATTATGTATGAGTATGAGCTCGTGTAAGTTAAAGCTCCTGCAATATCTATTTACTTACTTTGTTCAGTATAATGTAGGTACCTAATCAGTAGTAGACAACATGCAAAGTATTTTCCCATAAATATCGAATGGATATCATAATACGGATATACACGGTGCTCGTGAGCATTCCGAAAGATTTTAATGCTTAATTCCTGAGCATATTTAGAGTCTTTCATGTTATATAGAATTTCCTGGATTCGGCTTGGTTCCAGAGCTAATTTTTTCGAAATAAGTTGTTCGACGTAACTCGTAATAAAACTTTTAGTTTACAATGGTACCACAATGTGTTCTAATATTACCACGTCTTTTGCCTGACAATCAAGAAATAAGAATAGATTTGTCGAAAAAACCTGTCCCAAATAAAATAATTTAAAGGTTAATTTTAGCAAATTGTTGTTATGATAAAAAGTATTCAAAAAGTCTAACAAAAAAGAAAAAAAAAAAATTTTTTTGTGGAGTTTGACATAAGGTCTCATAATATTTTTTGTTCATTTTGATGTCTAGAATGCATAGTTAAAATCTTTCGCAATGCTCGCGAGCACCGTGTATTTCAACTCTATTGCCAACATGTTACACTATTATAGTGTAGTATGTGATGATATTTATGATTAATTGCACTTACATTATAGTACTGATTGAACAAGTAGAAATAAGAAACGAATGTAAGATATAAATGATAAAAAATATTGTGACATGATACCTACAATTTTCTTTGAATAATATTTTTACACAAGTGCTTGCAGAGCTTGTCCTGCTAACTAGTCGCCTTGTGGCATCTCTTGTCAGTGCTCTCTGAAATGCTGATGATAATTTTCAACGCTTTTTCAGGTGTAGGTATACATACACACACATTACTTATGGTTTCATTAATAGGCATCAGTAGGACGGGCTGTGTGTCTGTTTGCCACCAACGTAAAATGTATTGCAAAATCTTTAATACATCAGTAGAAAGTTACTTTTTAGGGTTCCGTAGCCAAAATGGCAAAAACGGAACCCTTATAGATTCGTCATGTCCGTCTGTCACAGCCGATTTACTCGGAAACTATAGATGCTACAGTGATGAAATTTGGTAAGAATATGTGTTATATGGACCGCTACAAAATTATGATAATTGTAAAAAAATAATTGGGGTTGGGGCCCTCCATACTCCATGCATGTAACTGAGGGATAGATTTTTTTTTAGTTGTAAGTATATAAGCGTGTGAGGTATCAATAGAAAGGTCTTTGAAAATGATAATGTAGGTTTATGTGTCACATTTTTATTTAAGCGAACCGATTTCGAGATATCAGCTGTCAAAGTCTGAAAAATGTGTCCCCCCCTATATTTTTTAAACTACGTGGTATACAATTCTAAAAAAAATATGTTATGCATATTTATAAACTCTATCAACGATTTTTGGTTTGATTAAATTATCTATTATAGTTTTTTGAGATAGGTTGATTTAACTGTAGGTATTTATTTAATGATTATGGTACGGACCCCTTCGCGCGCGAGTCCGACTCGCACTTGGCCGGTTTTTTGCGGAGTAAAATTACAATTGTCTGAAGAAACACGAGAATGTAGAGAAATTCTCACTCGTGTCAAGAATCAACGAAAATTCTTCTAAACCTTTTGATAATTGTCACGACCTTCGAAAAAAAAAATAGCTGATTAACGATATAAGCAAGTTTTCATAATTCCATGTAGGCGCGTAGGTAGCAAACACGCACATAGACTATCCAATAGTAAGCGGTAGTCGTAACCTACGGTGGCCTGTGATGACGGCAGTAAAAGTGATATTTTACAAATGTCACACCTGTGACACCTGTCATTATGGTGAAATGGCGTCTATTTCAGGAGATCATTGGAGCTGGAGATTTGTAGTTCGGTGCAAAACTGAGTCAAGCAAGGCAAATACCTGAACAAGTGTGTCAGTGCACATGGAAAGGGTGTCCCATGTGCACTTTCCATGTGCACTGACACAAATTTGTCGTTAAAAAATATACGTTATACGTACACTAACGTCATAAACCACATTTTAAAGAGCATAATTATGTTCTATTGAACGTATTGTGAAAACACAAATCAAATTATTCATTATCATTAACTAAATAAAAGCACTACCTAATCAAAATATTTAGTTACTAAATAATTTGATAATACGGTACGCGTAGCGTAGCGTTTGTTTTCACAATACGTTCAATAGATAGCAGCATCAGCTCTCCCTAGCTATTCTAGAAAACTAAAGTATTCTAATAGGAGGTGCAGGCATGTATTGCTTGCCCTAAAGGTGCATTCAAACCAAGCGAACATTCGCTATTCTAACCTCCCACTCTACGAAAATCGATCATTACACAAAACGTGATTGGTTGATTTCGTAGAGCGGGGGACAGAACAGCGAATGCTCTTTTGGTCTGGATACACCCTTAGAGAGGCGCCTAGCCTTGTATTGTAAGGGATTGCTTGTACCCGAAAAAATTTACTGGTGGTTGCTAAGACCGAGTGGCTGAGGGGTGCAGGCATCAGCCACGAAAAGCACGTGGTTTTGATCCCCACCTCGGACGTTGGATGGATTAAAATAAAGTATGCATGAAAAAATTAAGATAGGGTATGTAATCGTAGCTCGTGTACATAGCTGACACCGATACGTGCAGATATCATCTAAAATTTTATTATTTTTCTAACAAATATAACAATATTATTTGTGTGAAATTTTACATACAGTTTAACATATTTCATAGCTTAACATATTTACTTTTTTTTTTTTTTAGTACAGATTTTGCCTTTTTTTGGTTCTAGTGCGAGAAGTGTGTCATTTTACGTCAGGTCCAAAACTTCGGAGGGCCATCTGCACTAAAAAACGTCGTACGAGACGCGTGTCGATATAAAACATTGCCACTTGTTTCGAATTTCATGTTTTTCGCACTCGTGTCGTAATGTACTAATTTAGCTTGGTTGTATAAATGTAAATATAGACACAGACAGGAGTAATCAGGCAACGGTCCTGTGGCAATAAAATGGTCAGACTGATCGCAGGTAGTTGCGACACTTTGTCTCATCTTCTTATTTTGTTTATATTAACGTGTTCCTCGGTGAGTTTGGAAAGGCTCCTGAAATAGACGAAAATAACTTAAAAGAGAAAAACAAAAGAGTACCTAAGCATAAGAATGGTCTGTACTATATAGGGTGGCTTATTCGAATCGATGAGTATGGGAATGTCTGATACTATAAGACATACGAAGATAATATGTTCTTAGAAACCACGTCAACGATTTTGATTAAAACTAAAACTGCATTCATAAATTTGAAAAAAAATACCTGTACCCAGCCGGAGAATAGAACCCGGTTGTTTTGAAAAAATAAACTTACACAATTTCTATTTCAATATCGATTGTGTAGGTCTCAAGCCGTAAATGTCTCTATGAAACATGATGTCTAAAATGAATTGTTTTCACATAATTTAGTATGGAGACGGCGGAGATTGGTGGCATACAATATTCAACACATTATAGGTAACGATCTTACTATTGCATTTTGTTTCTCGATGTAGTGAATTTGCGTTAAAATTGACTCTATGGCTGCTTTTAGGTCATCAACGGCGTCATAACTTGTTTTTGAGGTGTTCAATCGGGCACCTACTATGATAATGAGCTACCCTGTATAGTAAAGGTACAAAATGTTTAGACCAACAATGTACCTGCTTACCGGCTACACTGTCACCAAATCTTGTCCTCACCAAATGTGCTCCGATGGTGCCAACTGCTTGCAAACATACTGCAAGGCCTGAAAAAATACATGTTTCAGGATCAGATACAGTACAGCATACAAAGGATTTTATCAGTAGAATAGACTTATTATATTGGCACAATAGTATATACATACAGGTTAGGGTGTTTAATTTTTCAAAATTGTAAAATTTTCTCTGACTTTGCTCACGCCCTAAGTTTCTCTGATATAAAAATGATAAATTTAAAATTTTATTGTGATTGGATAACGTTTAGAGGTTGCACACTTTTGAAAGTGGAGCCAAAGCCCCATACATTACGAAAAAAAATACTTTGTTATAAATTCATAAAAAATAATGAACCAACACTAAAATTACTTGGGAAAGTAGATTCTATCGTCAAATATAAAAAAAGGATTTTATTCTTTAAGCATGTGTGTGAATTTACTTTAACCTTAATATGGTATTATTTATAAAGTAACCTAGATCCCGGTTTTTTACTTAATTTTAGGCCATAATTGGATGTTTACATATAGTACACTAATCTATTATAGTTATGAATGTAGTAAAACACTGGGAATTAGGTTTTCATAAAAGTGCCCTATAAATATTTTTTAGAATTTATACCTACTTCCAAAGAATAAGTTCTGATTTTTTATATATGACATTAAATTCGACTTGTCCATTCTTTTTTAGTGTTGGTTCATTATATTTGATTAATTTATAACAAAGTAATTTTTTTCGTAATGTATGGGGCATTGGCTTTACTTTCAAAAGTGTGCAACCTTTAAACGTTGTCCAATCTCAATAAAATTTTATATATGTATATCATTTTTATATCAGAGAAACTTAGTGCGTGAGCAAAGTCAGGGAAAATATCACAATTTTTTTTGCCCATACAAAAGTGAAACACCCTAATACAGGTTGATCAATCCAAATGGGTCGGTATGAAAATTTTGGAAACCATAATATACAGGGTGGTCCAAACCTTGACGTAAAAATTTTTTTTTTAGATTCCTCACGTCATGGACTATCAGAATATACAAAAATACGTGTAGACGGTCCAGGCATCGAGCCTGAACTTTTTGAAAAATAAAATATTGGTATTTTCATTTTAGATATGGGTCGTGTAGCTCTTAAATAGTAAATGTTACTAAGAAACATGGTATCTAAAACTAATAAAGCTAACAACTTGTTTAGCAGGAAATTTCATGTTCCGTGCTGATGTCATAAGTAATAAAAAAAAAAATTATTCAAAGGATTACCTCTAGATTTTAAGGATTCCTCTAGACCAAATCAATGACAATGCACCGGCTTACGCTACAATGTCACCAAATCTTGTCCTCACCAAATGTGCTCCGATGGTGCAAACTGCTTGCAAACATACTGCAAGGCCTGAAAAAATACATTTTTCAGGATCAGATACAGTACAGCATACAAAGGATTATATCAGTAGAATAGCCTAATTAAATTTTGAATAAACTAATTGTATGTCTCTGCCAGGAATGAATTTTATAAAGCTATTAGCGAAACAGGCTTGTCTGTCTGCCATGGTCATCTTCCTTCGAAAAGTAGCTGGGAAGGCACATATAGTTCATTATTTATTTATTTATTAAAACAAAGGTTTCCACGGCATCATCGTGTGCCTGTAGCATCATGAAAGTAAATTTTAAAAATAAGTTACAGAAATACATATACAAAACATTTGCTTACAAAACATTGTCAGCCTCCGTAGCCTCCGTAGCATTGTCAGCTCTTGTAAGTATATATAACTTCAGTACTTTAAATTTTGTATACATAGATATTAAAAGATGATTGACACTACAACTACGGTACTATGATAATACATTAATAATAATATATTCATATTTCACAGATGGTAAAGAAGGCTAACTCAATAGTCTACATTATTAGAAGGGCTTTTCGTACCCTCACCCCTGAAACGATGCTAAAGATATTTAAAAGCTACATAAGACCTATTCTGGAGTATGGTTTTCAGGTGTGGAATCCGTACTTCAGGAAGGACATAGACTTAATTGAGCGAGTACAACGTAGATTTACTAAAATTCCCGCACAGCTGAAGTCTCTCTCTTATGAAGAAAGATTAGTTAAGTTGGGCTTGACAACACTGCAAAAGAGGCGGGAACGAGGAGACTTGATTGAGACTTTCAAAATCATTCACGGATACTACGACTGTCCTGAACTACTCGACCTGTTCAAACGAAACTCAAACACGCGCACAAGAGGACACAACCTGAAACTAGTAACAACAAAGCACAAAACAAATATAGGAAAAAACTTCATTGCAAACAGAATAGTACAAGCTTGGAACAAATTACCCTCTGAAGTTGTGAACTCTACCAGTGTTAATCAGTTCAAAAATAGACTTGATAAACTATCCAAACAGTGAAATCGTGTTATGTGAACTATGATTTAGACGTACCAGCTTTAGCTGCCTGTCTAAAATAAAATAATAATAATAATAAATAAATAATATTTATGTTTACCATGACTACGCTACTATGTCTTACCATGTTGTTTATATGCTCGGAAGGTTAGCATCTTCCTCATTAGGGTCCAATGTATTGGAAAGAGTCATACTTCTTGTTCTTCTAAGGTTTTCGATTTCGTGGACACCTTGTTGAATCAGCAATAAGTCTGTGGATACATCTGGATCTATATTTTGAGCCTGTAAGCGTGCTCAACGTTGAACCTCCGTGTCATTGATCTGTGCATGTGACTAGAATAATAAAACAAATATTATTTACACAAGTGTGCTAATGAAAAGGTAAAAGCAGCCAAGAACACGGCTAGATTGGTGGTGGAATTACAGTTTACAACTGGAATTACAACTGTTAAATAGTTTTTATTTACTAAAAATGTTATTCTAAAGCCGTGTTTGTTCTTTGTTTCTGTTGTTCACTTAGTGTTCTGAGCGAGCATTCCCGTATTTTACAGACCAGGTCGCAGGCAGACCACGGGTGTAACTTCATGCCCGAAACGTCAGGATATAATTAAACGTAAGTTTACGCGATTAAGACCCGTTTGTCTGTAAAATATGAGTGATAATCGTGAAAGTTTAAATGAGCATTCCCGTGTTCGTGGGCTGAGGAACGAACATTTTGCTATATGAAATCCTGTTTTCATCTGCCCAAGAACGAACGAATGCTCGCTCAGAACACTAGTTGGAAACGTGGCTTAACTGTTAAAAAGCAGTATTATTTTAAGATTAATGCATAGCACTCGACACAATTTGGTTTTTGATTGATGATGGAAAAATTAGAAAAATACCACGCGACGCGTATATCTACTCATAACAGCTATGACATCAATATCGATAAATAAAAATAATGTTATTCGCTCAAGAATATATTACAAGAAAACATTCTGTATCATGGTCTTTTCCGAACGATCTTTCGTTTTAGACTACTAACTTGTGTGTTGTGTTACTATTAATAGTTTTTAAAAGTTTTCATGCGCCATTATCCTTTGACTGACGAGTGATGTGATAACAGAAAATTACACGCAATACAAATTCCAACCATTGATGTTGAGAAAAGTCTTACTAAAATGCTTATGATTGTTATGATATAACTTTTAAAGGTGAAATAAAATTAACTTACATACCTAAAGGATCGCAGCCATAAACACAATGTTTCTTCGGTATCTCACTCATATTGAAACACCGAAAAGATCACTAGCAAGTAAAAACTTAACAAAAAACACAACCTATAACGATTAATAACTAGAAACAACAAACAAAAACAAGAATTTCGAGAGAAAACTTTGAAAAGCGCGTACGCATCTAAACTTCACAGAGGCAGAGCTGACAATGATTTGAAATTTGACAAGTTTAAGCAAAATGGCTGCCTATTAGTTTCTTAAATACTCGCCAGCGGGCACTGTCTGTAAGGAAAATTGTTGCCACCTTAAGTGTGCCCCCCCCTGGCCCCTATACCACAAAACTTTACAAGCGTACAATTCTACAAAATTGTCAAGTTTTTGTATGGGAATTTATACAATTTTGTAGAATTGTACGCTTGTAAACTTTTGTGGTATAGGCCACTGATGTCTCGGTTCCCGGCATAACGGTAAGGCACATTCTGAAACTTGCAGCAAAGCCAGCAAAACGCCGCAATGGGGGTGCCTCAAACGAAGGCGTCATTAGAGTGAGAGAAATAAATGCTCGAAATTTACGAATTTCGTCTTTCGCGTTAGGCCCGATGAAACTTATTTCCGAAGTTTAGGAAGGTTATGCCTGTCGTCAGAAAAAAAATCAAGGATTTCTGATAATTTCATCCATCCCTCATTCCGCAAACACTAAGAAAGTAAGAACTCTGTAGCGCAGTAATGTAGTGCCGTAGTATTACAGCACGCCGCCAACAAGATTGATTTAATTGATTATTGTTATAATTTTCTGTTGGTTTTCTCACCATTTCGTAAATATGAAAGTCACATTTTGTTTAAATAGTATTTATATGAATACGAAGTGAAAGTCGTGGAATGTTGGACCCACAACACAACCTACTTTTATTTTATGTTTAAAATAATACGATAGAAATTACTATCGGAAGCTGTTGTTTATTTTATAAAACATTTAATATTTTGGTTTGTTAGTTAAATTAGATAATTTTGTAAATTCATTATTTGAGTACTTTGCTTGATTTCATGTTTAGTGACGACCAGCGCCACTGGTGGCGGTTTTTAAAAGTTTAGAGATGCAATCGCGTCAGATAGAGAGAGAGAGATGTAAACGTATCCGTTTCATCATTACATGATAGTTAACTATCTCACTCGATAGTTTTACGATTAATTGAAAATATTGTAGAAATATAAAAACAAATTGGAAGACTCGAAAATGTGTTTCTCTGGAATTTCCGTGGTGGAGGTTAAGACTGGTCGTCAGGCAAAAATAAACGCGTCGTGTAAAACCGCTCAAATATATTTTTTTTATTCAATGACAAAATGATGTCATCATGAATTTTTCACGGGATGATATCGTTGATATTTTTTATAGGCGATAATGACAAAATAGACAGTGATAATCTTAGGCACTGGCCTGCTACCGCGAACATCGAAGTTCGCAAATTTCGGGGATTTTTCTCTGTCACTCTAATGACGCCTTCGTTGGAGTGACAGAGACAAATTCCCGCAATTTGCGAACTTCGATGTTCGCGGTAGCAGGCCTGGTCTCACCGCGAGCTACTAAGCTATGAACTATCGGCTATAAACACGAACAAAAGATACGCACTCCCGTGTAAATAAAAGAAACACGGCGATACTCGCTCAGCTGTCAGCTATCACCGCCGGGCGAGTATCGCCGTGTCTCATTTTTTTACACGGGAGTGCGTATCTTTTGTTCGTGTTTATAGCCCATAGCTCATAGCTTAGTAGCTCGCAGTGAGACGTAATATCCTTAAGCATTTTCAATATTCGCAATTGCAAATTAAGCTTGTACTCACGTATTTTTTCTTCGCTTCAAAAACTTAGTCAACTTCTTCCTTCTTTACCAACTTATTTATTATTCTTTTTGTAGAAAGATTATTATTATTAGGTAGGATTGTTTGTTTGATTTGTTGTTTTATGTGCCATCCAATATAAGAAAAATTAATTGAACAACCCTATTGCGTTTCTCAACGTTCAATATTTTTAATAAATAATTGTAATTATGTAGAAAAAATAAGTAATAAGATAAAATATGAATTTATTTAATAAGTGGTCTTGGTAGGATTTTGGTAAAGTAAAATATTCCAAAAAAAATTTGTAAGCTGTCATGAAATGGAACACAACTTTTTGAATTTGCTGCCTTATTCTACTGAGAGAGATTGCTGGACACAGTATAATCATTCAACAATTTAAAATTTTCTCTTTACGTACCTACTCGATTATAAAAACAGGATAAACTAAGCACCCGAACTATAAAAAAAAAAACAATTTTACAATCTGGCAGCCCTGCGATAGAAATGCTTTGATGTTTCAAAGGTAAATAATCTGGCAGCACTGGCAGTGACAGATACGACCATCGTATACAAATCTCGTCGCTTATCAATCGTCAAAATCCGGTAAAATTTGACTTCAACCATAGTATAGAAATCAAAATGCACGATAAAATGCCGTTTGTCAAGTTAACAGCACGACCATCATAAGCCCCCTGGTTAGGTTACCAAAAGGTTGTTTTTTTCTGAAATGACGATAACACGTGTCACTGTGACATTTCGCCATCTTTGGTATTTTTTATATCGTATATTGGAATCCGATTCAGTTTTTGAGTTTAGTATATTATAAAGCTATCCATGTGCAACATATAAACCTAGATGGGACTTACCTATGGAAGCCTAATAGATGGTGTAAAATGGGAGAAGCCTAGATCCTGCAGTAGACTAGTATAGGCTGATGATGATGATGTCGGAAGTGATGTGAGATCCTAGGAATTTGTGTCTGGTAATTCACAGCTTTAAGAATAATCTAAAAGCGGATGGAGACAACGGAAAAAGCTAGTAGCTTTGTAGGCAGTACCCAGTGCCGGATTTACCAGTAGGCCAAGTAGGCCATGGCCTAGAGCGGCAGATTTTAGGGGCGGCAGAATTAGCAGCAAAAAAATTTTTTTTTGGTGTCAATAAAATAATTTGGCAGATTTTACAAGCGGCAGAGTAGAGGCGAACTTTTTTAAATTTCGGCCATGGCGGCAGAATTATAAAGGGTGGAAGGGAACGACCGAGTCTAACAACCATTACGATGAACTTACAGTAACATTACCAACATGGAAATATCTATAAAATAATGTATCCCCTCATACAAAGTGAGTGATTAGTAGAGTTCAATAGCATGGAAAAGTCAATTTTAACCAACATACTTGTACAGTGCTTTGTAATGAAAATTAATAACAATATGCGACTCTACCCTTGCCACACAAACTCTAGAACGCGGTCCTTGAATTTGAAAAATGAAGAAGTTCTAACAAAAAATCAAAATCTGTCTCAGCATAATAAACCATTCAATAAATTTCAACTGGGTTTTTATAGTCTATTTAAATTATTTTTACTACGCTCACTCGCAAACGATTTAAACTTTCGCGATTATCACTCATATTTTAATGACAAACGGGTCTTAATCATGTCAACTTACGTTTAATTTTATCCTGACGTTTCGGGCATGACGTCACACCCGTGGTCGCAGGCTGATTCCTGATTCCGAGCCGACTACAAAATGGTAATTATTTAGCTCCATCTTGTAGCCTGGTTTGGTAGCTGGCTTTTAAATAAGAACAATATTCCTGATTCGAAGCTGGCAATGAAACGGAAATTCTGAAGTCGTAGGAACTAGCTGGCGTTTAATCTTTTTGTGAGGTATTTTTCAAACTGCAAGGTCGCGATACACGACCTTTTTTGGAAAAGGAATCCGCGTACTACACTACAGCACCTCAAATACACCCATGAACAGCAATTTTGATGCGACCAAAAATAATAAGAACTTTAATGAAAGTTTTTGAAATTACAGCCTCTCAATCTTCAATAGAAAGAATTTACGAAATGATAAAATCAGCGTCGCATACTGGAGGATAAGAGAATCTTTCCCATTTGGTAGCTGGCCACAAGATAGGAAAACACGTTTCCTATTTCGTAGCTAGCTACCAAATATGGCAACCAGATGGGACCAAAATCTGAAAAACAGTTATTGTAATATTCAATAATTAAAAATAAATCTGGGAATAATGAAACTTGCCAATCAGTTGGAATTGCGTTTTTTTTGTAAATTAAATAGTGCGCTAACAGACGACATTTCAGTAATTTTTACAACTAAACAACAAACATAATTAAAGAATGTTACCTGATTATTAACAATTAAAGAAACAATCAGAAAAAACGTCGCATATACATATTAATGTAATGGATTTAAAACGTACGTATTAGCGCTTTCTTCTTTGAGTAGACTACTTCGAATCAGGAATATT
>JALPQI010029028.1:0-12539 GCA_025490895.1 Thaumatotibia leucotreta | reverse complement strand
TAATTAAATTTTTGGGATTATCGTATCCCAGTTAGTAGTGGCCCTGCCCACGAAGCTGAAGGTCCCGGTTTTTTATGTGACGAAGGAAACTTGATGGAAAGAACTGAGGCCTATGAACATAGCGATCAAAAAATAGCCTATGCGCTGCCTCTATCTATGCCAGTAATTACACCGGATATCTTACCCCCAAACCGAAATAGCAGTGCAAACACTGCTATTTAGCGGCAGGCTAACGGAGAAAGACAGCACGAGGTCTACCACCGTCCACCAGCAAAAAGTTTTAAGTCCTGGTAAGGACATATATTTTCAGGGAATTACTATATAATATTATAAAAGGGCATAATATACATGTTTGTGTCATGAGGACAGATATCTTTTTACAAGCTTTGTAAAAAAAATATATTTATTTATTGGCACAACAAAGTGGCTCCACTCCACCTGATCGTAAGTGAAAAGTGGAGCCCAAATCGCCCCGGCAACGAACAGGAGACCAGCAGTAACCTGTCAGTTGCCACCGCTTTGCTGGCCCGCTAGATGCTTCTTCACGCTTAAGGGTCCCAACTTATAGTTCTGATACAATATGAAGTTGCGAGAGTAGTGACAGATTTTATAGTGAGTTTTGTTTGTGACTCGACTATAAATAATAATTGAACTTTTTGTTCCGGTTCTTGTGAAAAATGGTATTTTATTACAATTTATTAACTTTTCAGAAACTTCACATTAAGCAAGGTGGTAGTGCGACCGTCAGTCGGAGCGGCGCAGGAGAAGATGTGGCAGGCTGCACATCTGTTCACGTTGTGAGTCAACACTCCTTTTAAAACACTTTTCTCAAACTTGCAATGAAATATTGTTGTTATTTTCCTTATAATCTAGGCTGCGAAGTATGACGTTTCAGGTGCGACTAGGACAAGAGGTCGTTAATGGAATTTAATACAAATCTTGAAGGCCTAGGCTAGCAAAGTGCTCTTTTTTAATTCAATTCCACATAAACTTGTTGAATATTGCTTGATAATGTAGACTCAGGTTCTCCAAAACATGTCATGCGCAGTGACTTACTTGCTTACACGTAAGTTTAATTATATTTTAGTGGTATTATGTCTCACGATAGTTCAAATTCAACCACGATGTAAAAGTTTAGTACATCAAAAGAATATAGCACGGGAAGTTTCGTAATCATAGCATTCTCTTTAGTAAATGCAGACAACACAAAAAACGGTGGTCTACCACTTTTGAAATTTATAAAGAGTCGAAAAAAGGTAGACTACATTTTTCAATCACTGTACAGACGACGTCAAAGATATCGTTACGGTGTAGGCGCGCGGTGTCTTTGATTTCGACTGTACCTACTTGTTTTTCACTGTGTCTTCATTGTCTGTTAAATTAAATTTAAAATGTCCTATTTTTGGTGTTTCATAACAAATATTAAATTCATGGAATACTTGTTCTATTTCATTTGAGTTCCTTGTCCATTGTCTCAGACAGTTCACCTCTTCAAATGAAAAATTACGTTGCCAAACGGTCTTTTTTTGATAATTTGAGAAAAGGGTAGTCATAATTTTTAATGACGGATAGAAAGTTTTATTACTTCATTTAACTTCATTAAATATTTTATTGAATATTTTCTTTTACCCAAAAGATGTAGTGTCAGACCGCTACAGATTAGAGATTTATTTCTTCAGTATTGTATTACCATACTTATACATCTCAGACAACAAAATCTAGCATACTTTTTCCTCTCTGTTGTACATAGGTAATATATTTTTGTATAAAGTATAATGTTGATTGAAATAAAATATATTATGTATTCGTTCCAGTTTGACAAGTTCTATCTTGGACGATGAAGAACAAATCAGATACGTAGCACAGAATAAAGATATTTTCGCCGTAGAAGTTGAAGTTGAAGAATGCAGGTACCAATCATTTAATACAATTCATGTATATGGATTATTAGGATACCCTAATTCAATTTTTAGTTATGTTTCTGGGGTTTCTTCTGACTTAGCATCATTCACCAATGAATATTTCCATCTTTTCCACAAGCACAAATAACAAGAAGAAATATTTGTTCTTGGGTCGTAAAAAATTACCAAACAAAAATTTCTAATGAACCCACAAAGAGATCATGGTAATTCTAGTTGGAACCTGTATTTTTAGTAGGCAAGGCCACTACAAACTAAGTAACAGAGGCGATGTCAAGCGCAAAACGGACACTTAAACGGCATCAACAATTTTCATACGTTTTTTTCGAAAGCCTTCCAGCTTCAATTGCGATTCGAGGGCGTCTACTAGATAGCTTGTTGGCCGGACCAGGCATCCAGCCAGTTAAATCCTCTATTAGCTGACATGGATTACCTGGAACGGACGGACCCTCGTCTAATGAACAGCTCAAACTGGTGCGGGCGCGTACAACCGATTTCAATACTGAGCGGGACCCGCGAGCATGTGCACGCGGCTGGCGTCGCGCCACCTAGCGGAGGCTCTTAGCGCTGTTGAATGTTTATCTTCTTCTTCTATCTAGCGTTATCCTGGCCTTTGCCAGGGTTCGCTTTCCTGCTATATTTCCTCCACTTTGCGTGATCCTGGGCATCTTCTACCGTAAGCCCATTCACACTCATGTCAATCTTTACGACATCTAGCCATCGCTTCTTTGGTCTGCCGCGGGGTCGGGAAGGGCTACGTTGAGGTATATGTTTCCAACGTAGCCAGTTCATACAATTATTTATTTAATTTTTCCCCTCTGGGTAAGCCGCGACAGCAAGCGGCGGCCCTTAATAACTCCGATGAATTCGATTTTTTCTTTAGCTACCTATATTTGACGTCTACTCATATTTCTCTTCATAATTATAAATTTTGATTACAGATCACCAGGCCCAACGCATTCCTCTGCCCTGGACGAAAACCAGCAGCAAGAACACAGAGTTGTTTGCTACGAAACCAAAGTGCCGTTCATGTTCCCAGTATTGTCGCTAGATGGCACGAAACTGGAGTCCGTGGCGCCTAAAGGGGGAATTCCTGTGAGCTGCTCTGCTAAACTCCTCGCTTAGTTATCAATAGCCAGGGGTCGTACTTTTTATGGCAATGACGTCACGAGGTTGATTTGATATCATTCATCGTTAGTTGTTAAGCTTGTTATTCATTTAATGAAGTACAATATTATACCCACGAGTCGAAAATAAATACCTACCTACTAATAATACACTTGTTTTTTATTTATATTCTTACGAATATTGAATTACGTGTTAAATGGATTTTGAAATTACATACTTCTCAATTTAGTAGTAAAATCATAATTTTCTCTATATTTCAAAAGATATTTTTGTTATTTTAGAATTATAACTAACGTAAGACTCAACTATTTTACTTTGCTTTAGTTTAACGCTTTGTAGTTTTTATATTTTATTAAATATATTAGTTCGATTTTAAACAATGCTACTACAACTACCAACGTCAAGCCACTCCGATACATCTGATGATGACTGTTCGAATAACTAACCCCATTATTCATAAAAGTTTGTTAACTTAACAAGCCGCTAATAATTGTTTGTCCCTTTCGGTCTTATAACAATGTGTCCATAAGAGCAAAAGGGACAAGCAATTATTAGCGGTTTGTTAAGGTAGCAAACGTTTATGAATTTGTACGTGGATAAAAGGGAGGTCCCTAAAATTTAAGCTAACTTTCTTCTTGTTTTAAATCAGAGAGAGAAATCCATTTGCATTTGGCAAGTCTACGTAAACCGTAGTAATGAAAAATGATATAATACACATCGATACAGCTTCGGCTGAACGTGATATTATATTAAATTTGTTACTGGCTTTGAGTCTACTTTTAGAAATGGAAAAGTGCATAAGTCATTAACACATGTGAGAAAAAGGTTAGGTGCAAGGATACTGCCCTGTGGGACTCCATTTATAATGGGCAGTTTGACACTTTAGCGATTCTTAAATAACATCCCCTGTATATTTGTCTGACAGGTAGATTATTAAAAAATCTGAATGGATAGGTTTAAACACCTTTGCATTATAATTTTTAATGGAAAGTTTCAATTCTCACTGTGTCAAAAGCTTTCCCGAGATTCAGGATTATGGCTAGGCACTATTTTTGGTACTCGTGTTGCTTGGCAACAAAGTCCGTAATGTTGGGTATTGCGTCGCTTGAAGATGGCCCTAGGATCAATTTCTCAAAAGTTTGTAACTTGTGATACAAGTTGAAGTCTCTTTTTAGTACTATAAATTAGATAAGGCCTTCCGCATATATTAGAAGTTACAAGATTTTGAGAAATAAGCTGTTGATGTAAGCAGTTTATAATTTTCAAAGAATTTAAAGACTCTATTTAAGATAATCCTTCTATATGTATTTTGATAAAACAATATATGACTATTAGGCAGTAGCAGTTAATATAACTCTCGTGAACAGGTTTGACATGAGCTATTTTTAAAACTTTGGTAAATAAACAGCAGCAAAGCAAAATACAAAGATGTGGGAAATTGAGAATTTCTTAAAATGCTTGTTAAGAAACGTTCCTTTAACTTATCAAAAATGTATAGGAATCTTTTAACAAAAAAGGAACATTTCGTAAAAACATTTTGGGATTTTTTGGTAAATTTGGTGTATCATGCTCAGTATCATTGACTCTATCATCCTACCAATTTTTATCAAAATCAAAGACGTGGTCCAAATGTACAACCTTTATGAGAATTGCACAAGTGGAAGGGTAATGTAAATTCTAAATATAATTCAACTAACGAAAAAGGGATTTTATGAAACAGTTCCTAGTTTCCTGGCCGATTTTGACGGTGACTATCTGGCTGATTGAGATGCTGAGAGCGTCGTTCATGAACTTTCAGGAGGTTGTTTTCCTGAAAGATTTAAATTAAAACGGAAATAAGCTAAATGTTAACTTGACATTATTAAAAATTGAGCCTTTTCAACATCCGTTACCTACGAGCGTTTGTAGATTTTTTATTAATATTTGTTAGAATTTAAATATTTCGTCAGTAGGCCTATATTTTATGCATTCTGAGTTTCTGATCTTTAGGCTCGGCATCGTGATCTTTAGGCACTGGTCTCACCGCCAGCTACTAAGCTATCTATATATATATATAAAAGAAGAAGCTCCCTAACAAATATGCACGCACAGCCTAAACCCCTGGTCCTAGAGACTCCAAATTTGGCACGTAGATTCCTATTATGGTGTAGACGAGCACTAAGAAAGGATTTTTCAAACTTCACCTTCTAAGGGGTTGAAATGGGGGTCCAAAGTTTGTATGGCGAAATAAGATTAGTTGAACTATTTTATCCAAAACTTCGCAAGAGTATTCTTTAAAGTAATTGAGTAAAGGTATGTTAAGGTTTTTTGAAAATTCAACCCCTGAAAAAGGTCAAAAGGGTGACGAAGAGAAAAAATCAAGTTGGGTATCGTTTTTATTGTTTATCGGGACGTAGATCACGAATACAATAAAAATTTTAAAATTTAACGCGACAGACGTGAAATACTTTGTACACGGTTATGGTGTGATGGGGTAAAATTCGAAAAAAAAAACAATACAGTTTTATTATTCATGTTCATTTCTGGTTCTAGAGACTCCAAATTTTGCGCGTAGGTTTCTTTGAGGATGTAGGGGTGCAACATGGTTATCGTTTCGCTGTACCGATGTGTACGTGAAATACCATCTCCTCTGTTATGGTCTCATATACGGGCTTGCGGGGACGGCCCGGAGCATCACGATTGAGGTGCTTTTCGCGCTCTTTCATTTTATTGTCATGTTCACAATGTCATTACAATAATAACCTTAAACTTATCTCTTAATTGAGTCTCTAGGGCTCATTTTATATATCGCTCGAATAGTCCTCTTCTGCAGAACAAAAATAGTGTTAGTCTCTGAATTGGCAGCACTGCCCCATAATAAAATAATTGTATAAAGGAGGCAGGGATTTTATCAATATCTGTACTGCCGTGCTAACTAAAAAGGACGCATCTCCCATAGAACTACTATAAGAGATGCGTCTTTTTTACTTAGCACTGCAGTGTAGGGCAGCCTTTTATGTCATTACTACAACAATAACGATAGTGTTCACAATTTTAATTATAACAATCATCATTTCAGCTGTTTACCGGTCACTGCTGAGCGTAGGTATTTCTTCATGTACGCCACTATACGTTTCATGTCACGGCGTCATATCGTCATTGTGGGAGGCAAAAAGTCAGCCTCCGTAGCCTAGTTGGTAGTGACCCTGCCTACAAAGCTGGAGGTTCAGGGTTCGAATCCCGGCGAAACCATTATTTGTGTATTTATGTATCACAAATATTTGTTCCTTGGTCATGGCTGTCTATGTATTTAAGTATGTATATAGAAAGAAGATATAGCTTCGCCTAGTCCCCACATCACAAGCCCTGATTGAGCTTACCGTAGCACTAGATTGACTTGTGTAAGATATCCCAAGATATTTATTATTATTATTTATCAAATTTTTTCACGCGAATTATAATGCGCCGTAACAATCTAAGGCTACAGGGTAATCCACCGTAACAATTGATACATATCCTTTTTAATCCATATTATTTCAATTCTCTTCGCTGATCTCAATTTCATATATAAAATGCACCTCACTAAAATAGGAATCACTCTAGTTACAGCGATGACTCTCCAGGTAAGTAAAAAAAATACAACACTTCTTATGAATTCTAAGGTTATCCGATATTACTCTTAAGAACATGGGCCTATTTCTCGAAAACTTGTAATACAAGCGGAAGTCCTTATCTAATTAATAGTGCTAAAAAGAGACTTCCACTTACAAGTTACAAGCGTTCGAGAAACATTACAGGCCCCAGCATGTACAAACAGGCCTGCTACCGCGTACATCGAAGTTCGAAAATTTCGGGGATTTTTCTGTCACTCGAATACCGCTTTCGTTGGAGTCACAGACAGAAATCCCAGAAATAAACGAACTTCGGTGTTCGCGGTAGCAGGCCACCTTTTTCCAAAGGTACTGAACGCCACATTGTTCTTTGACCTATAAAATAGAAAAATATCACTTGTCACAGTTTGGCTGAAATAATCGCGAGTACTCGTACCTACCCCATTTGCCATTTTGTTCAATTCCTCTTTTAAACTTTACCGTGATAAGGTTGGAAACGTTGCAATCAATTTTTATATCATGTTACCTAACAAGGAGCTGAATCTTATAATAAGCTCCTTATGGTGAATCTTAAAGTTCTTTGTATTAGATAAATATTCTTTATTCAAAAGATATGATATTTTACTAGATAAACGTGCTGTGATTATTTCGGCTTTTAATAAATTTGATACAACAATAATCGATCCGAGATTAGTCCGATTTTGAAAAAAAAAATTTTTTTGCAATAGGTTGACTGGTAGAGAATGCCTTTTGGGATTAAGTTCGCCTTTTGTACATTAAGGTTTTCTTTTGTACAATAAAGATTAAATAAATAAATAAATAAATATTGTTCACTTATTCACGTAATACGAATATCATAAAGTGGAAAATAAAATATTAAAGTAAATACACAATAATAATTAATCAAACCATTTACTATTTGTACGACGGGTACTTTACTACTTGGAATTAAGATCCTGAAGGCGAGCTTAAATTAATAATTAGTTAAGTGCTATAATAGAAAGAAGGATAAAAAGCACAATAAGACAAAATTAAAGTACCGTGAGAACCAGTAGCTATATTTAAGCTGAACTAGATTTGTCGATTAATTCCAAACTTGTATTCTTTTCAAGGTGTTCGCATTTGCACTGACTTGCGTGACATTGGTCACCGTGGAATGTATCTCTGAAAAGAGCTGCCTAACGGGCAAAAAGACCGCCGATGGAAAATGTATGCCTAAGGTTCCGAAAGAAAACGGTCGCTCAGCCAGCGAGGCGGACTTATACGACCTCATGCAAGACCAAAGTGATAACTTATACGACTACCAGCGCTCAGCCGATGAGGTGAATGACGACCAGAGATCTGCCGCAGATTCGATTGGTTTACCGGTGGGAGTAATAAAACACGTGGAAGGATATTTCGTAGGCCTCGTAAGGGACAAAAAAAATATTAGATCCAACCCTTCAAGTCCAGGCAAAGACTATGATTCATTGAGGTCTATAACTGGTCCTCTTTACCGAAACAAATGCTTTCCAGGATTTGTCAGAGTAAAGACGTTTTGTGTGAGACCAGAACCGCGTTCAGGCTATGTACACGATGATGATGAGAAGGACTTTGATTTGGACAAGTTATTAACAGAACAACCTAAACATAAATCCCGTTCAGGCCAAGAGCAAGATCTTTTGAGGTCTATCCTTGGTCCACACAAATATTGCCCTCCAAGACATGTAAATATAAACGGACTTTGTGTAAAATTGGCTCGGTAAGGCCAAAGAGATGGCGAATACTAATCATATAGACCTGACCTGCAATATGTATAAAGATAACGATGGAATTCGTTCGAGAAATTTAAATATTACGTATTATAAATATTAATTAAAAAAGTGTTATATCTGAAAATTTATGTTGAAATATAATTGAGCTACGCAAATTTTTGATTTTTTTTTCATACAATTTATATTTATATAAATTGCTGGAGATGGTGAATTAATTTTGTCAATGATGGATTTACGGTTGTACAGTCAAGTGCAAAAATAAGTATCGAAAGAATCCGTTCATAAATATGTTACGACGTTCTTATTACACAGAATTAGAGTGCACTGGGACATATTTTTGAACGTTTTTGTATACCCCTTATTTTGTCTTCGACTGTACCCCATAATTTTGCACGTTATTTTATTTGTTCGTTTTATTGCGAACAAGTTGTATTAAAAACGTATATAACATATTTTTCGCAGCAAAAACAGAAATAAGTTGTGATTTTAAGTGACTTCAAATCACGAATTTTATATTTTTCAGACTAGGCTACTTATTTCGTTAACTGTACTAGCATACCCAATATAAATACTTGTTGATACAGAGTAACTAGATAACTTTTTCCTATTACCAAGTTGCAGAGAGATGTGGTAAAGTTTCATCGTAATTATAGCTCAAGAGATCCTTACTTTTACACCAAAGAAGTGGTTAACAAATATCTGATCAAAATGTCTGACAACAGGATTGACTGTTGACTTTTTTACGGTTCCACAGCCAAATGACAAAAAAAGTCCGTCCGTATGTCATATCCACTTTTTCCCGAAAACTATAAGAACCAACTTATACTGTTTCAACTTGGTAAATATGTATACGTGACATATGACACATGTGAGTGTGAACCGCATCGAGATTTTCACATAAAAACAGAAAAATAAAACATTTTAGGGTTTCCGATCTTAGAACTGAAATCCTAACCCGAACCGACCGGTTAAGGTGCATTGCAATTGTGGAGGATAGAATGTGCGAATGCTCGTTTGGTCTAACTGCACCTTGATCGAAACCCATACATAAACATATCATGGACGATGTCAGTCGGAAGATGGCCACAGGAACTTGGAATCGAAAGTATGTTTAACCTTATACAATTTGGGTTCGTTGGGTTCATAGTTGAGTAGTCCCATGGTAAGCTCAATTAAGGCTTGTGATATTGGTACCAAGCGACGATGACCGGCACCCTGTATGTATATCGATAATGAAAGGGGAAAAATGTTTTTTTTTTTAATTGCCTCACTAATAAAAAAAGGTATTACATTAACAAAACACGTTCTCATTTGTATAATATTTATATTTATATTTTGTGTGTGTCTATTTCTATAAAACTATCGCGAAAATTGCTCATTTTAGTTTTTTTTTACATGCTTTAATTAAGTGTAACAAGACTAAGACAACACAGTAACAAAATCGTTTCCTAAAATGCATTTCTCATTGCGTAGCGGTCACAAAACGGTTTTTAAATAAAATTACATTTTCTCTTAAAATAGACGGAATCCAGAAAACTTACGACATTTTCAACTTCAAAATTGGACAGAAATCGGCTGTTATAATTTTTCCCTTTTGTTCTTAAGCACATTTTATAATAGATAAACACATATAAATTCTTAAATCCGACAGACACGATCAAAAAACATATAATTGTGATAAAAAAACTACATAATGCCCTCGCAGCCTCTTGAATGAGCATGATAAATTAGTTTTCGTTAAAAGATGAATAGTGAAACATTAACAAATTAGTTCGCATCAATCGATCTGAAGATATCTCAAAGTTTATCCTTTAGAAACAGATGATTTATTTCATTGTTTATCACTGAAATAACTTGGGTGAATAAATTATTAATATTTGAGCAATTCGCTTTTCATTGAAATATTTCGAAAAGACGTCTGAAAGTTTTCAAGATAATTCAGTCATAGACAATGCGGTCAAACTATTTAAAGATTTTGTACTAGATTTCTTATAAAGATTCCCTTTTATAAATATTCATTGGCGGGCGCCTTATTAATATAAGTACAGTCGGCATCAGAATATATCGGAGCGGGGTGCTCACTAATATCCGAGCAGGCTTCTATAATTATTATCATGGCGTTAAAGACATACTTAGATCTAGGCACCGCGGTCGCTTCGACCTGTTTAACACGTTCACCTCCAGTACTGTTTCACTAAGTGCTTATACTATGCCGATCGAAATTATCTGATAGAAATCCTATGCCAGTGACACGCACATTTTGTGTGACGGAAAAGATTGTACTTCTATTGTAGCGACACAGTACTTGTGTCAAAAACGTTCGTATTTCTACGCCACTGGCATAGGAGTGAGAACTTGATTAACGCTAGTGGCATAAGAATAAGATTACTTTGACCACGTATGTGTCACTGGCATAGGAGTACAGTTTTTTCGGTCACATATGCGTGTCACCGGCGTCAAACGTGTTAATGGAGATTCTACTTACAGTCACCTGTTTTCGATTATTTCCGATCTCAATCCACTGCTGGACGTAAGCCTCTCCTAGTCACATATGCATATGGTCACATTAGGAGATAAATATCCCAACAATCCGGATAGCTACCACCGTCTTAACCGTTAACCTGCCGCTAAATATAGTTAGCACTGTGTTCCGGTTTGGGGGTAAGATAGCCGATGTAGGCATAGAGGCAATCCATCTAAGTCCTTAGGGTAGGCAGCGCATAGGCAATTTTTTCGTTTTACGAATACGCGTTTTATTAAAACACGACTTTATCCGTTTTTATAGTTTTTTTTTGTTGATATAGTTACATTGAGAACTAAGTTTAACCAAGGGTTGAAGTTTGACTTTATTTAAGACGTCATTGTAATAAAGGTTTATGAGCTTGAACCGGATCTAAAATAGACCAAAAACCAACCTGACAATATACATTTGAACAAAACATCAAAGCAAACCATTGGTTTTGCTGTATAATACAGATTCCACTATGTACATACATATTTAAATATTTTTCATCTAATAGATAGTTTTAGACACGTTGAACGCTTAATTTCAATACAAGATTACTTTGTGTAAAATCGTTCCAAAATGTTCATTATTACTGTAACGAAATTCCAACCTTAGGTTAAACTCCTAACCAGAAACAATTAATTTTGTTTCGTTATTTACTCTGTTCTGCACAACAGCTCTATGGCGGACAATTACCACAGATTATCTCATAATGGATTAGATATGTGGGGCTGTCCACTTTAAGGCAGTAGGCGTACTACTGTTTTGGTGATTATTCACCAAATAAAATAAACTATAAACACTACACATTCGTTCCAGTAAAAAAAATTTGTTCACGATTCTCGGAGATATCGAGTTTTAGACACAAAAAAGCCGTGTTGAGCCGTTGTTTACTTAATGAATAGTTTATAGTTATTTTCAAGCACTAGCTACACTGTCCCTAGAAGTCTTTAAAATAAATGTGAAAAGTTAGGCCTACTACCGACACCGTCTGAGTGACTACCGTAAATTTCGAGGATTTTTCTCTGTCACTCAAACGAAGGCGTCATTAGAGTGAGAGACAAATCCTCGAAATTCACGAATTTTGTTTTACGCGGTAGGGCCGCTGGGCTTAGTATTTCATACAGACACACACAGACAGTATTTCATACACAACAACAAGTGTAATTCAAAACCATCAGACAAATATAATTACGTTTACGTATTTTGAATTTTAAATATCTTATAACTGGTTTTATGGCGTATACTTACTTTAATTATTATCCTGATATTTTGGGTGCAACGTCATGCTCGATACGGCAGGTATACTCCATTTCAAATACCATGGCCCGATGGTACTGCAAAGTTTAATGTGGAATCGGGCCATGGTATTTGAAATGGAGTATACCTAGTGACAATGCACGATCACGCAGTCAAGAGCACGTTTTGATGTATACCATTCGTCATCAGTGGTATCCAAATATGTAAACAAATATGACTGACTTTCCATAACATTTGACGTCTTTGACACAAATCGTGAAATACGTTCGCAGATATATTTTTTACGAATAAATATCAATAATTTTAACTATAAACGTGTGCAAACTCAAGGTTTAAGGTTTTAAGTTCGTAATAAAGCTAAGATTGTGTTCTAAAAGTGCGT
>JALPQI010029025.1:10000-14300 GCA_025490895.1 Thaumatotibia leucotreta | reverse complement strand
GTCGCTCAGCGAGCTATGGTAAGGGCTATGCTCGGCGTCTCTTTGCGAGATCGAATCAGAAATGAGGTTATCCGGCATAGAACCAAAGTGATCAACATAGCCCATCGTGTTAGAAAGCTGAAGTGGCAGTGGGCTAGCCATATTAGCCCTAGAACCGACAACTGTTGGGGTAAACCAGTTCTTGAGTGGAGACCGCGTCTTGGCAAGCGTAGTATAGGACGTCCTCAGGCAAGGGGGAGCGACGATTTGCGGAGAATGGCTGGCAGGAGCTGGATGCGAGCAACCAAAGATCGAAAACTGTGGCGTGAAATTAGGGAGGCCTATGTCCAGCAGTGGACTGCGATAGGCTGATGATGATGATGGATGTTTTTTCGTTATATACGTTAGGCTACCATAGGAGGTTTTGTGACTGTCTATTAAAGGATTCTATTAATTTAAGTGTTTGCCATGGACGATTATTGTGCTTCTTGAATAAGATATTTTTAGAGGAAAAAGAGATGTAAGATTTAAAAAAAATTGGCATTTAAAAAAAATTGCTGTCGCTTTGTACGGCTTAGAAATAGATAACTGCAGCTTCGCCTGGTAATACCTACGTAAAATTGGCGAAAATCTGGTTTTATATCCCCTGTTTACTCCTCCAAAAATAGACCAATTTGTAACTAAATTTTTTTCATAAGCAATTTAACACGTTCGAGGCCGGTGACACGCATATGTGATCGAAAAAACTGTACTCCTATGCCAGTGACACACATACGTGATCAAAGTAATCTTATGCCAGTGGCATAGAAATACGAACGTTTTTAACACAAGTGCCGTGTCGCCGGCATAGGAGTGCAATCTTTTCGGTCACACATGCGTGTCACTGGCATAGGATTTCTATCAGATAATTTCGATCGGCATAGTATAAGCACTTAGTAAAACAGTACCGGAGGCGAACGTGTTATGAAAATTATTTCTCATGTCGGTCATGTTTCCTCTTTTTGGACAGTATACGAAATATATTTTTTATGAGTATATTAAAACGCATATAAAATTTGGCTAATTTTTCAGTTTTTGTAGGCTTGTAATAATAACGTCAAACAAAGCAAAACATACCGACATGCGATATGCAAAAATTGAGTTTATATGAAAAAAAATATATTTTCACCTTCTTTGCTCGGAAAGGGCTTTTTATTCTTTAAAAACAGATAGCAAAGTTGCGTTTTATCCACAAGAGTGCAAAGTTTGAACTTCCCTTGATTTTTTTAAAATAAAAGTGTATTTAACATAGATCAGTTGTTTTTATTATATTGTGTTTCCTCACTTAAGGAAGGTGAAAAGTTTTGTGTTACACACGGCTGCAAAGTTATTTTAGCTCGTGTGTATTGCAACACTCTATATGCTCAGGATTCTATTCTTGAACCACTCGCTTCGCTCAGGATTCTATTTTCGAACCACTCGCTTCGCTCGTGGTTCAACCATAGTATCCCTTCGCTAGCTCATGGTTCAACCCTAGAATCCGTTCACTATATCGTGTTGCAATTCCACACTCGGTTAAAATACAACTTTGCACCCTTGTATAACAAATAACTATTTCGTGTGTATATAGGTATAAAAAACACTACTATACACCGATGTATGATTAGCAGTGTGTGCGATGATGGTAATATAAAGAGGGTGTAAAGCTGGGTATCTTTTAGTATTTTAAATCTGCAGTACCTATTGGGAATTTGTAGTATTGGGAACCTGTGGTATTGGGAATATGTAGTGTTGGGTATTTGTAGTATTCGAAATCTGTATTATTGGTTGTTGGGAATGTGTATAATCGGGAATTCTCATCCTAGGTTTTCAATTATCTAGGTTTTTAATAAATTGTCGTCCATACGAACATACAGGTGAATAATGTGACCTTGACGCCGGCGTGGCGCCGCCACGCCGGCAAAATTTTGCAGCGCGCCGCCGCCGGCGTTTTCTGTGCCGGCGCACACCTCTAAATGGGGTAACCAACTTGTATGTACCTTTATAGGTAATTAGTGTAATTACTTAATTAGGTATGTATGGTACCTATTTTCTTTAATGCTACCGCCTACCCCTCTGGGAAAAAGGCGTGACTTTATGTTTATGTTTTATGTTATAATCGTATTGTTTCTTTAAAATAATAAAAGTCTGAGCAAAATGCACACTGAACATTGTACTCGCTTCCTATTTTGATACAAATATAATATAACTATCGTATTAATAATATTCACATGTATATTTGTTATTACAAAATTGGCATACAATATGCCATACCACTATATTAAATGATTGTAGTAAGTATTTCGTTTCTGTATTACGATTTCATGCCTTAATAAAGACGTTGGTACTTACTTAATCGTACGTATTTATGGGTAGGTACCTATACTTAAAAATAAAACAATTATAAATACTGTTATTTATGTAAAATCTTAATAGCATGTTTTCAAACAATACAGCGCCATCTATTGCGTAATTAGTCGACTAAACCTTTTATCATGAAAATAGTATTACCTAGTTTATCCATGTAATAGTGACATCTAGCGGGTACTTTTGCAACGATGCATAATGCAAAACATTTAATGTAACATAAATAATGATATGAAGAAAAACAAACAATCTTAGTATATTTTTATGAGCCTATTTATTTAATTTACTTATTTATTAATGTAAGTTTGAATACCCAAAATGCTTACCACTAACACCACCTGTTGACACATAAAGGTAAACTCCGATTATATTAACTTAAATAAAACGGTTAAATATACGGAAATATTACATATTTAGAAAAGTGAGGTTTAATTCTTTATTTTAATGCTAGTTTGGTCTCTGTACGCAAAAAAATAAAAAAGTGGGTCAAAAACGCACCATGACCTTTCATACAATTTGTAAGGGCATTAAAATTCTCCATTTGCAGCTTTACTAACCGAAAAAAAAAATTGTACCCATGCAACCTTAGGCTTTTGATCCTGAACAGAAACCCTACCGATTGGCATAAAAAAAATGGTTTTAAATGACCATTTCTCGCACCCTGTGTGTTTTCTCCAAAATCTGTAAACGTCAAACGTTATTAATTTTAAATCGAGGGGAGGGCTTCTAAGACGATTTTCGCGTAGCTACTCGGGATCTGGTAGCTGCCCTCACTGACACAATTAAACTTCACCCTGTATACTGTGTCAATATTAATAAATAACCTGTCCAAAACATGAAACACACTACATACAGACAAAAAAAAAAACAAAATGTGCAAAAAATAAACTCAACTCACCCGTAAGTATGTAAAAACCAAGTAATCGCCAAAATCTGTAAACGTCAAACTTTATTAATTTTAAATCGAGGGGAGGGCTTCTAAGACGATTTTCGCGTAGCTACTCGGGATCTGGTAGCTGCCCTCACTGACACAAAATTAAACTTCACCCTGTATACTGTGTCAATATTAATAAATAACCTGTCCAAAATATGAAACACACTACATACAAACAAAAAAAAAAAAACAAAATGTGCAAAAAATAAACTCAACTCACCCGTAAGTATGTAAAAACCAAGTAATCGCCAAAATCTGTAAACGTCAAATTTTATTAATATTAAATCGAGGGCAGGGCTTCTAAGACGATTTTCGCGGTGCTACTCGGGATCCGGTAGCTGCCCTCACTGACACAAAAATAAACTTCACCCTGTATACTGTGTCAATATGACCAAATGACCTGTCAAAACCTGTCAAAAAAAAAACAGGAAATGTACAAACATCAACTCACCCGTAAGTATGTTAAAACTAAGTAACTGCTCCTGTCGATAGATGGCACTAGTAAAACAAAAAATTGAAGTTGGATCGCGATGTTAAGATTCTAGAACCAACATACAATACGTTTTCGAAATATAGAGGTTAGGTACGGTTCGGAGTTAGGTTAGGTTCAGAGTTAGGTTAGGTTCAGAGTTAGGTTAGGTTCAGAGTTAGGTTAGGTTCAGAGTTAGGTTAGGTTCAGAGTTAGGTTAGGTTCAGAGTTAGGTTAGGTTCAGAGTTAGGTTAGGTTCAGAGTTAGGTTAGGTTCAGAGTTAGGTTAGGTTCAGAGTTAGGTTAGGTTCAGAGTTAGGTTAGGTTCAGAGTTAGGTTAGGTTCAGAGTTAGGTTAGGTTCAGAGTTAGGTTAGGTTCAGAGTTAGGTTAGGTTCAGAGTTAGGTTAGGTTCAGAGTTAGGTTAGGTTCAGAGTTAGGTTAGGTTCAGAGTTAGGTTAGGTTCAGAGTTAGGTTAGGTTCAGAGTTAGGTTAGGTTCAGAGTTAGGTTAGGTTCAGAGTTAGGTTAGGTTCAG
>JALPQI010029025.1:0-5000 GCA_025490895.1 Thaumatotibia leucotreta | reverse complement strand
AGGGCGTCCTGAATTGCAGTTGTGGTGTTTGTCTGCAGGCGGAAACCATATTGTCGACGGACGATTTTGCCCTTAAGGTGGAGGTGGTGGGTCAGTCGATTTATGATAAGCTTCTCGAGAAGCTTACCAAAGACTTTTACAAGACCGATGGGCCGGTAGGACGATGATTTGGTGTAGTCGTCTTTGTTTGGCTTCGGGATGATTTTAGTGATTGTGGACTTCCAGGTGGTCGGAAAGTATTGCAGTGATAGGCACCTATTCATTATACAAGTGATTACGTCGGGGAAGCATTCAGTGAATTGGTAGCAGATATCAGAAGTCAAGTGGTCGGCACCAGGGGCCTTTTTGTGACCAATAGTTTTGAGAGTCTCGAGGACTTCGGTCTTAGTAAAAGGCGGCTCATCTGGGTGTTCCGGCACGTTATCCACTTGACCTCTGACATCCTTCTGTAGGTCGGTGTCTTTATGTGGGTCATCATCCGGGTAGAAGGTTTTGAGGAGGTTCTCTGCAGTGTCTCTTGTGTCGGTGGTATAGCTGCCATCAGGGAGCAAGAGGGTGGCAGGAGGCCGGGTTATTGGTCGGGTGCGCATTATGCGGTTTGTTACGGACCACACGTCCTCCTTCCCCTGCCGCTCACAGAAAGAGCGAAAAGACGCCGTAGAGGCGGCGCAGCACGCGTCTGAATATTGTTTTCTTAGTTTGTCCCTCTCCTGGACAATATTGGTAATTGGGAGTCCCCGCTTCACGGCCTTGCTGAGTTGGTGATGATTTTCAATAACCTGCTTTTTAAGCTCCGTAAGGTCGTCGCTCCACCAAAGGGGGCGACTGGGCGGTTTTTTGGAGCGGGGTAAGAGGTCGTCACAAGTTGCCTGTATGGCATCAGTGGTTGCCTTAATGATGTCATCAAGCTCATTTTCAGTGCAATGCTGAATTTCGGCGGTATTGGGGATTTTATTCACCAGGCTGGATCGAAACTGTTCCCTGAGGGCGTCCCACTTGACATTGGTTGTGTTATAGCGGAAGGTGGATAGTTTGAGTGTTTTGTTAAAGTGAATGGCATTGTTATTGGAGAACGGGATAGAAAAGGTGATGGCGTTGTGGTCAGAGGAGGGACAGATGTTAGGGTCAACGCGCCAATTTTGAACGTTTATTTGGTTCTGCCCACAACGGGAGTGGTTACTGATCAGAGTGAGGTCGACTATTGATGCCCGAGGGAGGCCATGGGTAACAGTTTCGAAAGTAGGGTCAGTGCCGACGTTGCAAATGGTGAGGTCGTGTGAAATCATTAAATCAGCAATGAGGTTGCCCCTGGCGTTTGGTTGTTTACACCCCCATGATGGATGCCAACCGTTGAAATCTCCCCCGATGATGTGCAGAGCTCCTGCCGAGTCATTGAGGAGACTTTCAAGGTGTGCAAGTGTGTTGTATTGGTCGGTCCTAGGCTCTATATAAATAGACGATAGGAGTACCTTCCTACCGGTTCTCTGCGTCAGTTGGACGACGCTCAGGTTTGGAGTTGAGAACTTTGTGATGCCTAGCGTACCGATCCCAGTGTTCCTTATGAGAAGAGCTGCCTTGGTCGTTCTGCCAGGAGAAGGAAACTGGTAGGTAGTGTACCCTGGTACATCCCTCATAGCGTTATTGCCAGCTGGTATATAGGGTTCGCTAATAAAAGCGAAGTCATAAGCGTCCTGCCCGCTGAGATGTACTGCCATCTCCTGGTAGGCGTTCCTGCCGTGGCCTAGGTTGATTTGTAGGATGTTATATTTGTCCTTAGGTGGATTGACAATTGCCTGTGAGACTCTATAATCCATAATTGATCCGCGATTTAACTTTGTTTTCCATTAGAGCTCGTAGTGGGCAGGTGACGGAGGTAGCGCTGTGTTGACAGGAGGTGGTGGCAGGGGAACGGGAGTTGGTGTTGCGCGGTGAGGGAGTGCAGTTGAAGCACTTGAGTGTATTGGCAGAATCCTTGACGGGGCAGCCTGCGTATTCGTGCTCAGCCGAGGCGCAGTGGGAGCACGCAATGGAGCCCTTGCAGTGCTTTTTGGTATGTCCAAATTGGAGGCACTTGAAGCACTGCAGCAAGGGGACATGCTCACATGCATGCACCCTCTGGTGGTCGATGTTGACCTTGCCTAAGGTTACTATGGCTTTGAACACTTCTGGGGAAGCAATCAGTACCGCGTTGTAGAGGTGGGACTTGCGGTTTCCTCTGCTGAACTGATAGACAAGGTCCGAGTTCGATGTGGCCTTGTTTTGGATGTCGGGATTCTGCTGCAGGATGATCTCTGCCAGCAGGTCCTTAGGCGTGTCTACACTGATACCCTTGATAATAATGGACGGTTTAAGGGTACGCGCTGGTTCGGCAGTGACATCGCTAAATGTGGAGTTGGACTTGGCCAGTGCCGCGTCTCGTTGGACAACATTGTCGAACTCAATACGGACTTTGTTGTTCGAGACAAACTTGGCGGCTGCTGGGGCAAAAGTCATGTCGCGGAAGGAGACAGTGCTTCTCCAAGCCTGAAGTGTTTCCGAAGGCGACTTGACTGGTTTTTTGGAGGTTATTATCATTGCCGGCCTGCTGGATGGGGGGTTTGGGAGTTGGGGGGGACGAGACTCTTTCGCGTTGTTCCGACGCGTCACAGCCGTGGCTGCTTTACTGGCGTAGGTTTCCGGAGGGTTAGGGGTAACGGGTGAAACAGTGGGAGCGCGATGGGGACGAACGGTGAGCTCTCCCAGCTCCTCCCGGATGGCAGCTTTAATCACTGCGACTGTTGAGGCGTTGGTAGTGACGTATGCGTCGTCACCATCAGTCTGTGTGCTGATTGCGCGGGTGTTGAGGCCGCGCAAAGCTGCTTGGCTGAAAGAGGGCCTTCCGGGGGAGGTCGTGTATGGGGCTGGCTCCACGCTCAGTGTCTCGACTTCCTTTATGTAGTCCTGTATATGATTGCGCAGGTCATTGACGCATTTGTCAATCGCCACTCTATTGTGCTTGGTAACACTCTTATTTGCGTGCAGTTGAGTGTGAATTTCGTCCAGACTGGGCTTTAATAGCGTCCAGAGACGAGATGCTCGACCTCCGTCAGTGGAAGTTCCACTGAGCCACAGCCTGTCCATCTCGGAGGTTTCCGCGGTGCTCGGGGCATCCGGCGTGAGGTTCGCCGGTGCCACCCCGAGAGCCGCCCGCTCCGGTGTCCTTTGAGGTGTGGCTGCAGGTTTGTCCTGCACTGTGACGTGAGGTGTGGGTGGCAATGTGCCAGTCTGGATGAGTTGGTCTGCTATTGCGGGAGGAAGTAAGACGTCCGGGCGATTTTCAACGGTGTAGGTGGTGTTGTGTGCGAAACAGACGTCTCCCACTGGTTCTGGTGCAGGAACTTGCATACCTGGCTCCACTCCTTGAGTTTCTAAGGGTGCCTGTTCGCGCTGTGTTTGCGGCTCGCCTGATACTTGGGCTCCGCGGGCTTTGTGAGGCGATTGGGGAGGTGTTCTGTACATTCCGCATGTGTACATATTAAGAAAATTTTAAAAATTAATAATGGGTAAACTATTGCTCAGAAAATTATTGCTAAGGACTCAAAAAGTAGGTCTTGTTCAGGTCTCTGTTTGTACCAAATTACAGATTTTTACGTCTGTAAACAACGGAGCTATGAATTTATTTCTGTGTACTTTTTAATTTATTGAAAATGTGAATTTGCGGAATGAAACAGCGATTTGTAAGAGAGCAGTGCTAATAAAAGGCAAAGATATTAATGAGAGCTATTGATTAAGGCAATAAAAACAGAAATGTACCGTTTGGGAACAAAGATATTAAAGCTCAAAGTGCGTTGCTCAGACACTTTTTGCAGGCACCGAAAAATTTGGGAGTGTCTGAAAAAATTTGTATGACGAGTGTACGAAATTTCGGGATTTAACAGCAAGGTAATTTAATCTGTACAAAGATCTACTAAAATGTGAAAACAGATGAGAAAAATACTAATAAATGGCAAAATGGCAGATGGTTGAAATTTCGAACTTACAAAAACTACTAAAAAATTAATATTTTAAAAACTACTGAAGCTAGAGAGTTGAAAACAGCACTGAAAAAACGGGGCAACAATTCTTTAAATTATAGGTGAAAATCAGAATTTTCCAATCACTTTCGCTGAACAAAATTTTCAAAAACGTTGATTTTCTATAAAAAAGATGAGGGAGATGACTTTTTGAATTTACAGGAAAACTATTGGAGATATCGGGAAAATGGTAAAGACATAAAAGATTGGAAAAAATTAGAGGAATCTAAATTGCAAAACAAAATAAAAATTGACCGGCGGAAACTAAAGTTATGTGTTAAAAACAAGATTGCTCAGAGGTTTTCATGAGGGTACGAATTTTTTGTAGAAATGTTAAAATTTAAGACTGAAGCTAAGTAGAAAGAATTTATTATAGTTACAGGTAATTTAAAACTAATTGAAAGGAACAAAACTGTAAAAGAAAATTTGAAAAATTTGGAAAAATGAATTAATTATGAATTTTTGAAAATTTGCAAAGTTGAGTTAGAGAAAAAATTAAATAATTCCGGAACCAGAAGGGCTAGGGGGCTACAAGTGGTATCAAAAAAGTGGGGCAAATTAGGTTCGCAATTGTGTCAAAATGGGTCACTTTCGTGTGTTTAGAAGTTGGTTGGTTAGGTTAGGTTAGGTTAGGTTAGGTTAGGTTAGGTTAGGTTAGGTTAGGTTAGGTTAGGTTAGGTTAGGTTAGGTTAGGTTAGGTTAGGTTAGGTTAGGTTAGGTTAGGTTAGGTTAGGTTAGGTTAGGTTAGGTTAGGTTAGGTTAGGTTAGGTTAGGTTAGGTTAGGTTAGGTGGTAGGTTAGGTTAGGTGTAGGGTATAGGTTAGGTTAGGTTAGGTTAGGTTAGGTTAGGTTAGGTTAGGTTAGGTTAGGTTAGGTTAGGTTAGGTTAGGTTAGGTTAGGTTTAGGTTAGGTTAGGTTAGGTTAGGTTAGGTTTAGGTTAGGTTAGGTT
>JALPQI010029023.1:0-11697 GCA_025490895.1 Thaumatotibia leucotreta | reverse complement strand
CATTTTTTGTGTTTCTATAATGGTGCATATGAAAGAGCCTCAGTGTCAGTTACGTACGACCCGTTAACAGGGGCGGGTTGTGCGCCGCTAAGTACCACCAGATTATTACTTAGCGCCCATCGACTTAGAGAGATTATGCACGACCACATTATAGTCATTATTGTATCGTTTATTCAACGATGCTGTTTGTGTGAACAAGATACAATATACTGATTTAAACTTTTAATTATCACTCATATTTTATCGGCAAACGGGTCTTAATCGCGTAATTACATTCTTTAGTAAACTTTGAAAGATTGGCAAATTGGTAGGTACCGTTTTGTGGTTTATGGGTCAAAAAACGGGCGTCATTGTTTGAAGCCATAAACATACAAGTTGGTTAGGATATAATATATAGGATATTAATCAGAATTTTGATAGGAAAGCAACAAACATGTCCTCATGAAAAACAAAATGAATCGATGTAAAAGTATTCGAAATCGGGAGAAAAAATTGTTGAATTGAATTATTTTTGATCGGTCCCATATTTTCTCTACTATATTTACATATTTCTTGGCAATATGTTTTTAAAAGTTGACTGTAGTTTGGTTTTTGATGAAAAGATAGACAAAACATGTATTAAATGCAAAATGCTTGGAAATTTCCGCTCAGTTACCAAGTGGCGCGAAATCCCAAACAATACTCCAGAGAAATCTGTAATGGTGTCCTGGGATAAAACTAATCAGGGAGGAGTGGAGTCTCCGTGTTTGAACAAAGTAGGCTTTTATTTCAAGTGCAATACTATGTAAAGAGAACACTGAAGATACGACAAACATAATTTTTAAATTATGTTTTAATTGAAAATTTTGCAATTTAGAACAGATTGATTATGTGCACTCGTACTTTAAAGAGTGGTTTCAATTACCAGAAATAATAGATTAGAATTGAAAGTCTAGCAACAGCGTTGAAAAAATTTTTGTGAAAAAATGCTCTAATGTCCTGCAGTGGGCTATAAAACGGATCGTTTAACTCACCAGTGCTTGTTAAATCATCGGGATACCACCCTCCAAACTACCTGTTAGCCCAGTCATCCGAGACCTCGTCATCTTCCATCCAGTGTAATTTTGACCTCGCAATCTGTAATAATTACACCTGCACTCAAATCCCATTTATGCTGGTTCGCCTGGTTCAAGCACTTGGTCTGAAACGGGCTATTCAACATCTACTTTCTAAACATAAGGACCTGCTTCCATAAAAATGGCACTGCAGTTAAGTCCTTCAAGTCAGAATCGCCCGTCTTTTGTGAGTGACACAAAGGAAAAACGTTAAAAATGGTGTATTATGAGATCATTTGTGCGTGCAAAGATTAATGACGTTAGTCTTAAGATTTTGCTTAATGTCATTTTGCTGTCCGTGACAATCGTGTGATATATTAAGAAACGTTACTAGCATAAGGCACTGGTCCCACCAGAGGCGAGTAAGCGATGAGCAGTCGACTATTTTCTTGATTATATATCACGTGTGAGTAAAAGTAACCGCCGGCTGTTCATATTGCAAGTGAGAAAATTTAATGTTCTAAGGCTAGAATAGATTAGAAACGATTATGTACACCATCGAAGTGAGACGCGGAAAGATGATTGGCCTTTTCATTTGTCACTACCATTTCTTCAAAACCATCTTTGAGGGCAAGATAGAAGGTAGAAGAGGTAGAGGCAGACCAAGACGAATCTACATGGACCAAGTGATGGAAAGAGCGGGGGTGGTGTCGTATCAAAGTGTCAAAATAGAGAAGGCTGGTAGTTACTCCACCGACAAGAGAATATCTCTTAAGTTTATGATGATGATGATGAAGATGATGATGATGAGCCTTACACCTGAAGTTTTATAGAAGGAATTATTAGTATAGCTCCGTGAGTTCTTACATAACGTCAGTTTTAGGGACTTACAACTTACGTAAGAAGCAGAGATCGGAAAAATGTACGTCATTGTTTGCAATAATATGGACATGACTCCTAAGTTGATCGAATAATTAATCATTTAATCATTTTTAGAAAATTACATACTTAACACCGTAACTATGAAAACCCTTTTAAATAGTCACCTTAAAGCTTCGAAATCAAATTTCAAGAAATTGTTCGTTTGATTATTCATTTAATCAATTTTGTAGTCATGTCCATATTATTGCAAACAATGACGCACATTTTGTCCGATCCCTGGTAAGAAGTCACATATGTAATCGCCCGCGAGATAGATACTGGCCAAATTGGTACTCACTGCGCATTCATCGCGGTTAGTGGGACAAGTGCCTAAAATTTCTTGTGAGCTTTCACAGATTTGACAGAAAATTGTCTGGTCACCGAGAAAATCTCGATTCAGAGCTACGGTAAAAAAAAATTTACAGTAATTAACGTTATGGTGGCTGGCGCCGTCGCTCGTCAAAAAAGAGGGGGGGGGGGGGTGCGGTGGTGTTGGATTCATTATTATTACTTTGAACTTGCCTTCAAAGTAATGTTTTTTTTGTTTTGTGCGAGTTTGGGAGGATTTGGGAATGTAATTTTTGCTGGAATTAAAACCAGCTATATCGTTGTTTTGTATAAAGTCCATTACGTCATTAGGACTATTTTTGAGTCATAATTCATAAATAATTCTCTTAGAATTACATAAATCGATTTTTTACAGTTTTCATTACATTAGAATTTTTAGTAATTTAATCACAAAGCTCTTGTTACTCGGCGAAAGTTTTACTTCCTTTCTTGCAGTGATATGATGCAATAGGCTAGAGTTTACGGTATCAGCAAGCTTGTGATAGCCGGATATAATGTATTATGTATTTGTTCTACCTAGTTAATTTTATTGTATCGGTTCGGAAAATCTGTTGAGCAAAGCCCTTTTCTCATTTGTTCCGTTTCAATTGTCGCTACAACAATAATTTCAAAACAATGGCAATAATCCACACAAACGGAGCATAAACCGTGTTTTTATATCCCGAAAGCTCTGTTTATTCGACGCACACATGCATAAAGCCATAGATATATGAAAGCATAAAGCGAAGCATGAAGCGAGCGACCCTCAAGGTCGTATAGGCATTTAAAAATACGGTCGCAATGCCTATCGGAGCGTCCAACTGTGTGCTCGGCGCACGTGGCCGCGACCGACCCATTCATGTCGGGTCCCTTCGGCCCCTCGTCGGCCCCCTTCGGCCCCCTGTCGGCCCCCTGACCCGCAGAGCCTGACGCTGTTGCTCGCTAGTATTTGCCGAACGATAAGATTCTTGGCCTTTTTGCCTGGTTTATTCACTGTATATTTGCGCTTTGGGTTTATGTCTTGATTTTCTGTTAAACGCGATATTTCGAGTTTTTGTGGCGCATTTGCATGAAATAAGCGAGTGGCTCTCGTGGGACGGGAGTTCTGTAGCATTTTATGGCCCACGCGGATGTAATGTATCTCCAGCTCCACGGATACTTTAATGCCTCGTTAATGGCCGTAATATTAATAATACTGACATTGACAATAAAACATTGACAGATTGCTGTTTGATTTATTTGAAGATTTACCTAAGTATATTTTATAATGATTATTTTACAGGTATACAATAATTATAATATAAATGATATTAAAATAATTTATATTCGCATTCAACACTTAAATTAAAAACATGTTTGGTTGGAAACATCCTGCCTTGGAAATATCGAAGATCCAGTAGATTCAAAGAACAAAAATGTCTCTTGATACGAATAATTTTTAAAAATACACATTCTGAGTTTTGGCAACTATACAATTTCAAACAAACCAATCTAACCTGTAAACATTATCATGTAGATTTTCGATTGGCATTTTAGACTATTTTCGTCGTATAAATGCATATAGTTACAAAGTAAATATTTACGCTCCTAAATTGTTCCATTGTGATAATATACTAACAATAATACTTCCTCATTTTATGGCAGGTGTCCGGACCTTCCATAGTTCCATCCCTGATCCATCTATCCTCCGTCACCATAGACCATTAGTCTTTTCCATTCCTTCTCAATAGTCTCTATAAGCATGCTGGGACCGCCGGTTTACGGATGTACAACACAGCAAATTTCTCCAAACGTGTTTGATCTATATCCCCGCGCTAGCCTGTCAAAGCACCGGGATTTGTAATCCCGTGATTCAAAACGAGATACAAACATATCCTAATAACAATTAAATATTATAGTAGGTAATATATGCAGATATATTATGCAGTTATGAATACGAGTAAAAGCGGAGAAAGACTAAGGAACATTTTAGCGAGGAGTTCCGTAGAATTTCTCGTTTATTGCGGAAGATTGGGGCCCTTCTCGTAAGTGGCGAATCTTTGCGAGTCCCTTTTAGGACCCTTCGGGTATATGTCGTTTATTATTTATATTAAATATCCTGGAGATTTGTTTCTTGAGACACGCAGTATATTCAATATTATAAAGTCGACGGTATTTTATATTGATTTAAATTTTCACGATTATCACTCATATTTTAAAGACAAACGGGTCTTAATCGCGTAAACTTATGTTTAATTGTATCCTGACGTTTTGGATATGACGTTACATCCGGGCCGAAACGTCAGGATATAATTAAACGTAAGTTTACCTACGCGATTAAGACCCGTTTGTCTTTAAAATTTGGCGGTAATTTGTTTATAAACATTTATATTTATGAGTCCTTAATTAAATTAAATCTATCGATCTATTTAGTAGGTACTTATTACCTACTAAATATATCGTTTAAAGTACCTACTCATGTGTGTTACAGTTTATTTCCTTTAAATTAATCGATCGAGATGAATGATGGTGATGATGATGATGAATGAAATGAATTACAGTTTTCAGTAGGTACATAAGTTCTTTTTTACGCACTGGTGCGAGAAGTGATTCATTTCGAAAATTCGGACGTACTGAAAGTGAAAAACGTCTTACGATACGGATATTATTTACCTACTCGTGCCGATTTAAAACACTCCCTTCGATCGTTTTTCAATTTATCACCACTCATTTCGAACTCCTGTTCGTTGCCGCCTCGATTTGGGCTCTACTTTTCTCTTATGGTCAGGTGGAGTGGAGCCACTTTATTGTGCCAACATAAAAAAAAAAACATTTTTGTCGCGCTGCATCGTAATATTGATACATCCTTTAAAATGTAACTAAAGTTGAAGTCAAACCGTATGTATTAGATTTCTAGTAAGGTTATTAACGAGAAGCATAAACTTAGGCAAACGATAGCTGCCGAGGGTAACTCGAGTAATAGGTTGTACATATTCCCAATTATAAGTTAGGAGCGGACAGTTTTAAACAACCCCCACGTACCTTTACCACCATGTTGTTACTGTAGGTAGTATCTTCGTAATCTCACTTACAGTTTACATATCTCGCTTGTAGTTCTATGAGCGGCCGTACCCCTGTAAGTTCTTACGTAAGTTGTAGGGACGGAGCTATACTAAGGAACGAGAGGTGCATATCACTATCTCATTTCTTAGTATAGCTCCGTCCCTACAACTTACGTAAGAACTTACAGGTGTACGGCCGCTCATAGAACTACAAGCGAGATATGTAAACTGGTATTTTCTTAGGGCCTACGCACAGTGGAACGACTTCATACTAAAGACGTGACATTCACTTATGATACTAACTATGCTCACTGATGAATATTATATGATTTTTCATAATAAGGTATCATGAAATGTCAGGTTTAGCTTTTTAATGGTTTATTATTGCATTGCAATGATCATAAAAATGGAACCTAATTTCGACTTTACAGTTGGACTTTCTGAAGCGTTATGTTTGTGAACTAAATTGCGAAGTATTAATAACGTTATTTATGTATGTTTTTTATCCGATACAGTATTTTACTATTTTATTACGTATTTCAAATATTAAAAACCGAAAAAAGTAAGTATTTTACACATGAGGGATACTTCAAGGGGCGGAGTCCGCTCGTAACCTATTTTTAAGGATTTAGAAAAAACGCCACCGTTTCCCCGGGTAGTGTTGTATATATTCTGAAAGCTTAACTTTTTCTTATTACTTCCCGATAAATTTTATGGCCGCCTATAACCACCTTTTAAAATAAATTACGAAAATGTATTTGATTTATTAACGCCTGCAAACATGAGTATAGCAACTATGCAACGATTCGCAATTCTACAAAATATGGTAAGGATAATTATAATTTTGACTCCTTGACGACGCCGACGTCCTCCGTCAATCAAATCGCTATCGTGCAACGCAATATATTATAATTATTATTTCAAAATGAAGTGGCAGTGTATAAAAACAAATAGGTATTTATACAATTTGATAAAAGACTATATTTTTAAAAAGCGTCAAGTGGTTATTGATAAAATATTAGATTCACATTTTCAAGATGTACCTCCTACCCTGAAACCGTAAGTACCCACATACTTATAATATCTAAATCTATATCAATATTATAAATGCCAAAGTAGGTGTTCTTGTTTGCGTGCCTATAATAAGTACCTACGAATTTAATAAGTATTTTGATAATATAATAAGAGCCTTACAAGTAAGTTTATGTTTTTAGGGTTCTGTAAACAAATAATAAAAACGGGACCCTATTACTGAGACTTCGCTTTCCGTCTGACGACGATCAGGCTGTATCTGTATCTTATTTTTAATTAAAATCTTTTTCCCATAGATCTGTTTCGAAAAAAATTGCAAAAATTGTTGACACAGCCAAAATGAAGAAAAAACTGTGCCACTATAATGAACAAAAGTTTTTGGATACACACAAGGATTGGCTGGACAGAAAAATTGAATGGCCTAATGTCGAACCTAAGGGTAGGTCTTCTGTAGAAGAGCAAAAGGCGCCAAACAAACAATTTGAAGAATTAAGTGACCGGCAAAAAGTTCGACGAACTCAACCACTGCAAATGATACCACCCGAGGAAATAAGTTACGTTGCGTCAAAACATCTCAAAGACCCTGATGCTAAATTTATATATGCTTTTATTCAGGACCATCCCAATCATCACAAGTCTGTTCGAAATTATTGTGACTTGTTGTTGAAAAATAAACCTAAAAGCATTGGAAAGGATGACGCATTAGAGCTTTACATCAACACAAATCTTACAAAAGAATCTTATAAACAAATAAGACTGAAAGCTAATGAAATAGTTCCTGATTTATTTCCCAGTTACTATCAACTACACCAAGCAAAACAAGAATGCTACTTGCCGGATGATAAGATAACGATCTCTGAAGTGCACGCTAAAGTTGAGTTACAGGAACTGTTGAACAAAACTGTATCAAGAATTTCCGAACATATTGCTTTGGATACTAATCAAAATTTGAATTTGACTTTAGTCTCTAAATGGGGATGCGATGGTGCTTCAGGCCAATCACGATATAAACAAAAATTTTCTGACGGAACTTCCGACGATTCCTCGATATTCACGTGTAGCTTGGTGCCCCTTAAATTATTTGACGAAAATACTGGTACTGTCTTTTGGGAAAGTCCTTCACCATCATCATGCCGATTTTGTCGTCCAATTTCATTTCGTTTTGCTAAAGAAAGTAAAGGTCTAACTACGCGATCAGTAAACGAAATTAACCAAGAAATCGAACAATTACTCCCATTCCATTTGAAAAACGCAACTGTAAATTACAAATTAATGTTTACTATGGTGGATACAAAAATTTGTAATGATTTAACAGACACAAAATCAGCCATGAGATGTTTTATTTGCAAGGCAACCCCAAAAATTATGAATGAACTCGATAAAATAGACCAAATGAAAGTTAACTCAGAGTACTATTGTTTTGGTATATCACCCCTTCATGCATGGATTCGAAGCTTCGAATGTTTTCTCCACATATCTTATAAGCAAAATTTAGCAGTTTGGCGCGCTCAAGGAGATGATAAATTAAAAGTGGCACAGCGAAAACAAGAGATCCAACAAAAGTTTAGGGAAAAGTTAGGTCTCCTCGTTGATATTGTTAAACAAGGAGCTGGAAACACCAATGACGGAAACACTGCGCGAAGTTTTTTCAGAAACTATAATGTTAGTGCTGAAATTACAGGACTTGATCCAGAACTGTTAAAGAGGTTTTGCGTCATTCTAGAACTTTTGTCTTGCTCACGGATTCAAATTGACGAGCAAAAGTTCAAGAAATATATAAGAAAAACTGCAAAATTATATACAAATAAGTATAAATGGTATCGCATGCCCGTCACCGTTCACAAAATCCTAATCCATGGAGCAGATATTGTAAAATATAACTCTCTGGTACCTATTGGCATGCTGTCAGAAGAGGCACAGGAGACTAACCATAAAATTATAAGGTATGTGAGACTCCATCATACGCGGAAGATCTCCAGGAAGCATAGTAACATGGATCTTATTCACGAGTTACTGTTAAGGTCCGATCCATTGCTATCCAGTAAACTACAGCGCAATGTAAAAATAACTTTGCATACAGAAGCCAAAAACCTCATCAAGTCAGCGGATTGCAATTGCGAATTTCAGTTTGTAGATTTTTAAAATGTAAATATGATTTGTATATAGATATTGATTATTTGTAGATTTATAAATGTAAATAAGATTTGTATATACCTATTGAATCATCGCAGTTTCATTAATCTTCCTGTCGATTACGTTACAGACGTTTATGGATTATTTAACATTTATTTGGTACTGAAAACAAACATAAAAACACTTAATTTAACTAAAAAGATGTTAATTTAATCATAACATTCGTATCTTTTTAATTAAACGCCTGATAATAATCGATGAGCAATGTCACAACCACACCGCCAAACAGTAATTTAAACAGCTGTGAGGCACTCGATACTGAGACACTGAACGTGTCTTATTTAAAAAAGTATATATTATTTTTAAATTTTTTGTACACCAATATGATCATAAAAGACATTTCGCTAAATTAACTAAAAAAAACAAATTTTCTAGAAAAATAATTTATTTGTATTTTTTTCGATATGTTCTCGATATAATTTTCTTAATATATAAACATTTTTCTATCATCAATCTATTGATGAGTGTGCACGCCAATTTTCGCTGCTGAAAGTTAACACAATCGAAAGTTATAGTCAAATTACGAACATAAGGTACTCATGTCAGGCTAAATGTATAGAGTCGTTCCACTGTGCTACGCTAGTTGTCGCGGATTACCCGGAACGGACGCTTGTGACTTATCTAACAAGAAATTGTATGAATAGTGCTAACTGGTGCAGGCGCGTGCGACGGATTTTAATACTGAGCGGGACCCGCGTGTGTCAGCCCTTAGATTATTACCACAATGTCGTAACAGATGTGCTTACCATAGAAAAAATCAACTGCGAAAGACTCTGGTCGTCACGGGATTCGAACCCGCTTCCTCTGGATTGCCGGTCCAACGTGCTTCCAATTACACGAGACTACCTTCCGTCGATCACAGCGAATTTAGTCAATGGTATTGTGAAGCTAATCATTAGCGACAAAAATCACTTAGATTATTAGTTGAATTTAAAACGGCGTATTTCCCATGTAAGGTATTTTCGAGTGCCCGATATTTCAACACTATTACAAATTCCGCCTTTACGGATTATCTGACGTGCTGCGAGTTTTAGTTGAAAAAAAAAGTCTTAATTGTTTACTTATAAGAAAATAAATAATGTTTCAATGTTTTAGTTTAGTACATTAACCTTTAAGGTCTAAAATCGATTTCGTTATTTACTAAACATTTACTTTGTTATTCTCTACGTTGTAGTTAATCTACTTATAGCCATTATACATTAACATCTCTCGAAGGAACATTTTCTTAATAATATTCTTAGTTTGAGTTGATTTACTCTCTACAGTATTTATAATATGTTTGGGAAAACCATTTAAGACACAAAGCAGGGGCCTATTTCTCGAAAGCTTGTAACTTGTAATACAAGCGGAAGTTCTTATCTAATTAATAGTGTCAAAAAGAGGCTTCCACTTGTATTACAAGTCACAAGCGTTCGAGAAACAGGCCCCTGGTAGTGAGACAGGTAGATATTCTTGTTATACCTATAATAAGGTTGTGGTCTTAGTTTCGACTAGTACTTGTAAACTCGTGGTACGGGTAGCACGTAATTATTTAAAGTGGATTTAACTCACTACAGGTGACTAACTGGCGGTTTAACTAGATTTTAATATTTAATTACTTCTGTGACTGCCGTTATCGCGGTTCGCCGCAGCACGTCGGCAAAAACGAGAGAGCTGACTCAGAAAGAGTTATCTAAAATGGATTATAGCTTTTTCATCACACTTGCTGCCTAAGCGCGCCATTATTTGCGCGCGCAGCGGGAGTAATAGAAAAGCGAAATTCCCTAGGGAGTAATAGAAATGTCAGTACGTCATTTAATAATGTTATTTCTTAAAACTTATTATTTGTCGGCAAGTGTGATGAAAAACATTGTATGCATCACGGTCAGTAAGCGGAATACTAACTCGAGTCATAAAAGCCCTCCGCCTAACGGCGTCGGGCTTCTAACACTCTCGTTAGTAATTCCGTACTTACCTCCCTTGATGCACAATGTACTATTATCATTATGCTGCTTTTAATCAAAAAATCAGGCTTTGGCTAAATCAGTTTAACTGTCATTATTATTATTATCAAACCGCGATCGAAAGTACTGTTGACACAACAGTGTATAAGTCAATCTAGGATATATTCATGGTAATATTAAAATATTCATAGTTTGAGTGCAGAGACTTTCAGACAATAGATTAATTAATTACTCACTACATCTATAAACAACTCTTTTCTTGGTAAATGTTGTGTCATTTGTTGTGTCAACAGTACATTAGAATCCCCTTCTGATTCCGGTTTGATAATAAGTTCATTGTTGAATAACATAATACGTGCAAATATTTAAATGGTATTTGAAGGGTCCACGGAAAGAACATGTCTAGTCAATTCAAATTACAGAAAGAAAAACCACCTTATACTTTTAACAGAATAAGGTGAGAATTTGCCCTGTTTTTTTAAACGTGTTTTTTCCGTAGAGCCTTCATTTGCAGTAATAGGACGATATGTAAGTTGTGTTTGCCTCTGATTGGGTGAATATTCAGAAATTATCTCTGTATCCAAGTGTAAAGTGTATTAGTTATAGCCTCGTGCCTACATTAAGTACGTCAAAATTTGCCAAATCAAATTGGAAATTTGGAAAAATTATGACATAGAGTTAAAAAAAAATATTGATTACGCCCTTAGGTTAGAGGAGGTTTGCCTATATGTGATAGGCAAACCTTAAGAAATAAATAAATATTATGCTTATCGTGAGACTATTTACGCCGATTTATGAATGAATATCCCACGATGTTTCTAAAATCAATACCGCTTTTGTATTCTATACACGATTCCAAAATTCATTACATCTGTAATGATCTTGTGCTATACATATAATTCCAAACTCCATTCTCGATAAGCTTCGACAATGTTCAAATGTATTCATACAAAAGGTCGTCGTTGCCCGATAACGTAACTAGGAAACTTCGGGTCATTCCCAACTTCTAATCTAGGGTAATTCTGTATTGAGCCAAACTTGTAATTGGCTCAGCTGAAGAATAAATATATAGGATAAGCTTAAACTAGGAACTTCTCAAAATCAAGTACCTACAGTTCTGTTAGACAACGATACGGGTAAATGATAAAATAAAAATACCTGACAGAATATTATGTGAGATAGTCATAATTTTTGTTATTTTTCACA
>JALPQI010029021.1:0-18021 GCA_025490895.1 Thaumatotibia leucotreta | reverse complement strand
CTTCTATTTAGGTACTTTCCGAGAGTCATCACAATTGTCACAAGGCTAGAACAATTTTCGATAATTCTTGACATGAGCTTCGACCTCTGTCAAAATATCGCTACAATAGGCTACTTGACCCATTTTTAAAGTTTGTCTTATATTATTAATCAATATCTGATTAACGGAAAAAAAAAAAATTTTTTTCACGACCTAGAAAATCGCAAAATTATAACTTAAAATTTAAACTTTCGTTACCGCGCGAAAACGATACTAGCCATGTTAATGCTTAGATTATCTGTGGTGTGACGTCACTCAAACCGAAAACAAACATTTGACATGTCACTTATGTTATGTCAATGTCACAGAAAAGCTACATGTCTACATGTCCATGGCGAATTTCACTCGTATAAGATTCGACATGAAGTTAGTTTCAGATCCTATGACGTCACATAATGGCCGACACCGTTTACGAAATGGAGTACGAAATAAAAAAAAATAAAACAAATTTTTCAATAAATAATATGAACCCATCAAACACTTTTAATACACCGCAATTGAAAAATATTGATCTTTTCAATAAATACTACAGAAAATAACATTTTTTTGCACTAAATTTGATATGAGTCAAGTAGCCTATTGTCATGTTTTTCGAGACAGTTGTAATTTAGCTTCGCTTAAAAGTCAGTATTTATTGATGATTTCTAAGACTCCTGAAATGTATTGCACATTTGATATTGGTGGCAAAAAACCCCACGGTAATTGGTAAACGTAGCCTATGGATGCCTGCAATGGGAGAAATGGTAATTTTTACTATTGTCGCATCTGTCATCATGGTAAGATTGGGACCTTGAAACTGTGCGTAGGTAAGTAAATACAGAATAACAATTTGATAAAGAGTTTACTCGCTATGGTATACATTGAATTTATGCCGAAACAACGTCATATCAAATACATTTCATTTACTTTAACAAAATTCGAATACTGGAAGGCCGAAATTACACTATAATTTATAAAATATATGTGTGTACAAATATAATTAAACGGTTAAACGCGTAGTGACTAAACACACATGCGTTTAACCGTTTAATTATATTTATAGTTATCAAGTCTCACGAAAGACAAAGGGAGTCCTATAGACCTTTTCATCACACTTGCTTCTAAGCGCGGCAATAGCAGGGAATTTCACTTCAAAAAAACATATTTTGTCTTGTAACTTATACTTTTGTCCGCAAGTGTGATGAAAAACATTTTACCCATCACGGTAGGTAAGAGGCATACTAACTCGAGTCATTTAAAGACATCCGCCCACAGCGTCGGGCTTCTAATACTCTCGTTATTAATACCATACTTACCTCCCTAGATGAACAATGTACCATTAACAAGGATAATGATAGTGTAATTCCGACCCAAAAATATAATGGTAGTGTGAGAAATAAACTAATGTTAAAACAAATACAGGATGCCTACGGAGATGTGATCATTTTCATATTTTTTAATTCCACTAATAACTAGCAACTGAATGCCCCGGGTATCTTTAAAACAGACAACTTTTTTTGTATTTATTTTATTTTTAAAGTACATATTGAGGCAAGGACCGGAACCGTTATTTTTTCCATACAAAAAGAACGGTTCTTTTTTCGTTCTTTTTCGTTCTTCGGCACATAAATTGTCATTTAAAGGCACTCCTTTCCTATTGAATTGTATGATAAAAATCACGACTACACACCTACCAGTTGCTTACTATTGCCCACAGGAAAGAGTGGCTCTACAGTTCAACTGAACACGCACTTTTTCTTTCCTGTGGTCGATAGTTAATAGCCTGTGGACAGGTAGTAATGATTTTTATCATACAACGCAATGAAAAAGGAGTAGTATGTCTTAATGAAGATAAGGCTTTCAAATAAAAATTAAGCTTTACAGACCTTAAATTTTAGATTATCCACCGAAAAGACTACGAACATGGGTTTGCGGTTCACCCATTTACTAATTTAAAGAATCAATAAACTGTAGTAACATGCTGCATGAAACCACCGTTAAAAGAAAAATAAATGACAAAAAAAAAACAAAACAAAACTCGTCTGTTTTTAAAGAGACCGGTGGCATTCAGTGGCAAGTTGTTAGTGAAGTTTAGTATTTTCGGGCACCCTGTATAGTACCATATCTTTTTAATTTTCGTTGTACTAAACCATATCATATATTTTGGATCTCTGTGATAAAATTATGTAGAACGTAAGATTTTCATCAAAGGGTAAATAATTGTTTGTACTAATCATTCTAAAAATATGTTGCTAAATTTCATGTTCCCACGTGTAAATAATACTATCCTGAGTCATTTTCGCTTTTGTTGTTAATGTAAGATCTTATGATTATGATGCTGTTTTATGTTATAATAAAGAACGTCTGTTGAATATTAGATTTTTAATTTTTACTTTACATGTCACTTAAGGTGGGTCCACACTTGTAACAATACGACGGACCGGACTACGTGACATTGCAACAGAACATGTTACGCTCAATGTGGACGCTCCGTGATCGTGCTGACACGGTTACACACCGTGTACGATGAAATGTCACAAGTGTAGACGCACGTTGGCGAACCAGACTGCGTGGCATGACATCGGTACAAGAGTCGGTCGTTGGTTGTCATTTACCGACTACCTAGTAACTCAACATGTCGTCTGCAGAAGCATCTGCAATCGCGGAAGTTTATAGTTATGCGTGCATTCCGTGAATGATGGACTACCGAGGCGGCGGCGAGGTGCGGGCGGGGGGACGTACCGCCGGACAGGTCACGACGTGATCCATTCCTAGCCCATGGCTGTGTCTGTGTCATCTGGCGTACTTGTACGCGTGTCATAAATGCAAATGTGGACGTGTCGTGGTCACGTCACAGGTAGGGGAAAATAGCGAACATGCTTTGAAGAAAACCGACTCGAGATGGATCGGCCCGTAACACGTGACTTCGATGCGTGACAGTACACAGACCAGCGTCCACACTAGGCCCGGTTAGTAGATCGTAACTCCATACATTGTCCTGCAGACTGGTCATACATGGTCTGTGTCAAAACAGTTCTTTGAGTGTTCGGAATGGATTGTGCCGTACTGCAAGTTGTAACAAATTGTTCGCGTACAAAATACGTCCACATTAACGGTACTGACACGTGTTACTGTTACGGTCACGGAATAATGTTCGGCAAAATGTCACAAGTGTGGACCCACCTTTAGTCACCCTAATTCAGTCCACTGCTGGACAAAGATGTTTATGGACGAATTTAAGGTCTTCGCACATTATAACAACTCATCGGCGACACAACTCCGTGTCAAATATTGAAAATGATTCACGCCGCTTTGTCCATATTTTAACTCTTTTGATTTAGTGAGCAACCAGTTGATTACTCATCGAAAGTGTGAGTACAGTTGCTGCACATTATTTATTACATAATCTCTCATTACATAATATGCGAATATGACCGGGATGAATGGAAATTACCGCATTAAGCTGACAGCGACAGCTCATGGTACCACAGAAGCAGTCAAAATAAATAACAAGGTGAGAATAAGTAGAGGATGATAATATTATCTACGATAGGTATTCATGAGTTTGAACTTCAACTTGAAACTGCAGGAGTCCATAGGCTACGGTAAATACCTTGCTTCCAGGCGAGTTGTATGCTTGTTTACCAACAGCACAAAAATCCTACTATCACTGGGATGATATTACGTATATTTGTTCATCTCCGATCAAAATGGCGAGCGGCCAAGGTACACAATGGAGTCCCTGTCTCAATTCGGAACAAATATAGAATGACTTAATACCAACCAAAAATCGAGTCAAAATATAACTCGGCAGTAAGGCTAAAATTTTAAGGGATGTGCTTTAGTTTAGGGCATTTTCAACCGGCTTCATAGAAAGGGGTTCTCTATTTGAATGTTTTTTTTTTTAAGTTTGTTACCGCAGAACTTTCGAGAGGGTGAACCGATTTTTATTATTTTTTATATTTGAAAGCTCATACTTACCGGTTACGCCGCGGCCACGACATTGGTCTAAGGCGATCGGCTTAGCGGAAAACGTATATCCTTCTCGTACCCATATCGGCATCTTGCTCCAACTCGTGCATTCGCTCGCCGGCTGGCGCCTGGTGCTCGCCTTAGACCAATGTCGTGGCCAGGGGCCCATTCCTCAAAATCTTGTAACTTGTAATACATGTGGAAGTCTTTTGACACAATTAATTAGGTAAGGACTTCCGCTTGTATTACAAGTTACAAGCTTTCGAGAAATGGGCCCCTGGCCGTTAGTCTAATTTTGAAATGAGAAAACCATTTATATAGGTAAGTCTTAAATTTGCATTAACCATGTGCACGACAAATGAACGAATAACTCAATATCACGCCAACCGATTTTGATAATTCCTTTTTTAGTACAGGTGGTGCCTTTTTTTAGGCTCTAGTGCGAGAAAAGGCTCATTTTACGTCAATTCCAAAACTTCGGAGGGCCACTTGCACCATTGCTTGCATGCATAGCGGGAGTAATAGAAAAGTGAAATTCCCTAGGGAATAATAGAAATGTCAGTACGTCATTAAATTATATTTTATCTTCAAACTTATTTTTTTGTCGGCAAGTGTGATGAAAAACATTGTATGCATCACGGTCGGTAAGCGGAATACTAACTCGAGTCATTAAAAGCCCTCCGCCTACGGCGTCGGGCTTCTAACATTCTCGTTAGTAATTCCGTACTTACCTCCCTTGATGCAGAATGTACTATTTCATCATTTTATTTTATTTTATTTTGTTTATTGGAGAAATAACAGAAGTAAGTGACACAACAGTATTTCACATTTTGAGACATAAATATACAAGAATACACAAACTTCCTTAAATTTTCTCACTAAAACATAAGTAAGCACTTACAGGAGACGGACTTGTATGTAAAAAAAAAACAACATTCCTAGTGCACACGGTACAGTATTAAAGCATGCGTAGAAAACAATAATAAGAATACAATTATAAGGGTAAGAGTAATAATGACTACTATACAACCACAATGAATAATGATATTCTAACAATGTAAGACAAGTTGGCAGGAGTAGAACCACATTTTGTCGTCTAAAGGTAGGGTAGACTGGGGTCAATTGAACCAATTTGCCTTTAACCGACCGTGATCGCTATATTTTTATAAGTAGAAAGATGTACTCTCATAATATTTGAAGGTTAGTTATCTGGTTCCTAAATAAAATGTATTTGGATGGTCTATAACTCATAGTTTTTCGACAATGGTGAAATAAAAAGAAAAAGGCAGAGTGGTTCAATTGACCCCACATGTGTGTCAATTGAAACACTATGTAGGGTCAATTGAAACACTTAAATATCTTCGACACAATGAAAGTATTTATATCTGTTTTAATCTTTTTCATTACTACATTTGCATACAATGAGCTCATTAAAAGTTCGCAAGTATAGCATGAACATATCTCAATTTATGAGCAGCTGAAAATGTCGTTAAAAAAACTTGGAATAAAAAAGGGGTATACGACTTTTAGACTTCATTGTTACTGTTACCATTTACATTTACCTTAATCAAGGTAGTTTTAATGCATTCACAAGATATAGCGATGTAGAATCGCAGAAAATAATCTAAACTTTGTTTCATACAAAAGTGCCTGTTTAAACTATAACAATGTTTGTCAGCCTCCGTAGCCTAGTTGGTAGTGACCCTGCCTACGAAGCTGGAGGTTCCGGGTTCGAATCCCGGCGAGGGCATTCTTTGTGTATTTTTATTATCACAAATGTTTGTTCCTTGGTCATGGCTGTCTATGTATTTAAGTATCTATATGTATCTATCTATTATATATATCGTCGCCTGGTACCCACATCACAAGCCTTAATTGAGCTTACCGTGGGACTAGGTCGATTTGTGTAAGATGTCCCAAGATATTTATTTATTTATTTATTTATTTAATTATAAATCATAACCATTCCCAAACGCCCAGTGACAATGAGTGTTGTAGTCGCGATGTGGAATGAAATAATAGACGAAACAAAATATCAGTTTAAATGGTTTCATTAAAGCGGTAAACAAAAACATCGTTAAAAACGTGAGGCGATATTAAGCCGAAAACGTTAGCAAAACACCAAATTTTATTTAGTTTACAAAAAAAGAGTACCTTTTGAAGTCTCGAATCTCTGAAACTATAAGACGTACGGTAATGCATGTTACCTCAACTTATTGGAAATGTATTAGTCTTTAAACGTTTAATAACACATGATATCAAAAAACGTAAGGTTTTTGAATAAAAATCAGAAACTAAAAAATTACCGTAAATTTCGCAGTTTTTTACGTACTACGCAGCTAAAAATGTGGTTTTATATTGCCCTATAGTGTCTAAATAACATACTACTTGATTTGCGAGTTTAAGGTAAAACTATGTACGGTTTGACCGTACATATGATCTAGATCTCTCATAAAAGCCATAAACTTCACTCGTGTTCAAAGCCCCAGTTGTATTAATTGGTTAGCGCCCAAAACGAAAATAATTTTGATACCGTGTGACACATACTGCCTTTCGCACCTCCTATGAGATAAATAAAATTGTTGCGATTTATTTTCATATTCATTGTTATTTCTTAGGCTTGTATTAGAAAGTCCTTGAACCTTCCCTCCTAGTAGGGAAGAAAAAGATCCATACTTGAATAGGTGGTGTGAAAAATAAAATTATTAACTGGATTAATTATTTACTTATTTAGTGCCTAGCTGTTATGGGCCTCTACCCGCATATCTGTCAATGTTGCTTAGTGTAAGAGGGGCGGCCTGAAAATGATGATCATTGGAGGCACCTTTCGCCCAATTTCATATTTCACCATAATATTTCGCTTTTTTGAGAAATTTTCGTAGCCTTTCGTGAGACATAAATTATAATTAAACGGTGAAATGTACGCGCCGCGCTTGCGAGCCGCTTAGCGTGAACGCGGGCTCAGTGCTTGATAATGGAGACCTAGGCTCTCCGAAACATGTCGCGCGTAGTGACTAAATATACGTAAGTTTAACCATTTAACTATATTTATAGATATTCAGTAGTCAGTGTAAGAGCATTGCTTTTTATTAACCGCCTTCAAAAATAGGAGGAGGCTCTCAATTCAACTGAATATTTTTTTATTATCTCCGAGAATCGTGAACCAATTTTTTTTTTGTGATCTAACGAGATGGTCTCGTTGGCACCAAAGTTTGGGGTCTGATGATGGGATTTTGGAGAAATCGAGGGATCTCTTCAAATGTTATAGGTTCATGTATGGAAACCAATGATGGAAACAAATCGGGGATTTTGGAGTAATCGGTTGAAGTCGGTTTATTATTTTTTTTTGGTGATTATCTTGTTCATTTATCGATCGGAAATAGTACATTAAATCATATTTTAACGATAAACGGGATAAAATAACCGAAACGTCAAGACAAAATTAAACGTAAACACGCGATCAATACCTGTTTCACGTTAAAATATGAGTGATAATCCTAAAACCTTAAATCGATAAAGTTTATCGTACTATTATAATAATTTTAAAGAAGACGTAATTCTATACCAAAAGCTCCAATATCAGCTTTCTGTTATCATCGATTTTCAGCGATTTGGACTTTTTCGGACAGACTAAGTATCTGTAAGACCGCACGGCCGACTAGGCAGGAATATCCTTCAAGGCACAAAGTACAATTTATCCCGACCATTTCAGTTGAAGCAGCCTTCGGTTCTTTTGTCAGCTTCGCGTTTTAGTTGTTCGACCGTAAAGTGCGCACATGAATGGACTTATACTCGTACTCGTATATTTATTTATAAGTACAATATATACAAGCCAGCCTCCATAGCATCGAAGAGAAAACTATCATACATACAAATCATCATCAGCCTATGATAGTCCACTGCTTAACGTAGGCCTCTCCAATGAACTATGCGTATGGACGCATTAGGAGGTAACTGCCCATAATCATCACGCTGGGCAAGCGGATTGGCGATCGCTGTAATCAAATCAAAGAATCATCATTGACACTTCAATCCCTTAGTTGACTCTTATGACACACGCAGGAGGAGTTGGGGTGGAGACAAATGTATTCTTGCTGCCACCACCCGGCTGATTTGGTCATTATTATATTTTTTTTTGTGAAAATTCATACTACCATTTTCATTTGTTGACGCCAAGTTATTCTAGAGCCAAGAACCATTAAAGTGGCCGTGTGTTGTCTTGCCCACGCCAGCAGCCACTAAAGTGGTCATCGAGTATGTTGTGAAAGTAACTGCCTTGCTGTCAGATAAGGTTTATTACTGTTCATTCGTTTTTCATTAGTGGAGATCCTGGCGTGTAAGTCACAAATTGATGCGAGATGGAAGACATCGAAAAGGCTAAAGTAGTCGCTGAGTCCTATGTCCTTGAGCCGTTCTAAATGAAGAAATAAAATAGACGTGGCAAATAACCATAATTACTTTTAAACGAGTGGTTCTTTGTTGCTGAATAATTATTTAGTAATTTCTCCGTACCTTTTAGAAAGGGCGTCGTTTGAAGCACTTTCGTTGAGTAACTTTTTATGTTACGTCAATCAAGAATAGTTTGTTAAATGTTGGTTAGAACCACGATGGTGGCTTTATTTCGTATTTACGCACAATATTTGTTCATTCTGCTCTGATAGAACGTGTTTGTTGTAGGTATTTATTCGAGGTTTCTTAATACAGATTTGATTTCCCGTCGCTCGGTTTATTATTACAATAATGCGCTTGAGACTCTCAGTTTAACGTGCCGATACATGAATACTAGAGTACATACCCATTTATGGTCAAAACCGTAATTTGATTTGTTTTCACTTGTATATTTAGTTATCATACGATTTTTTTTCATGTTACATAATAATTATAATCAAAATCTATTATGTCTCATTGACGCACTCATAATTATGTCATACACAAAAAAAAATCCTAAGTCATAACATTTTCTCAAGAACATCAAATGTAATATTAATAATTTAACGAAAATTTAATGAAAAGCGATAGAAAATAAAAGTTATTTCAAATCAATGACAAACACAACCTATGTTTTAAAGTTCGAATAGGTCTTCTAGTCCCTGCGGTGTACGATACGAGAGATTATTCGAGCTTGATAACATTTTGTATGTGTAAATGTGTTCGGTGAACAAACATTGCTACGACTAAATTAAAATCGTTTCGTATTCATTTAAATATTTGTATAACAATAATATTCACAATAGATTTATTATTTTAATGCCGGTAAGTACGGAGTAAACACGCGACTTAATTGGCTATGTAAAGTTTTCCGATGATATGAATATTATATGTATCCCTGATAGCCGTCATCTTAAGCTTCAAGAAAATGCGGGTCTTTTATTTTTATTACCTATAAATTGGTTATAATATTTTTTTAAGTGAGTGAGGTGACATTTATGCAGTTTTATGGTTGAATACAGCCTTAAGACGACGGCTATCAGGGAAAAATATAATATTCATACCGATAGAAAACTTCACGTAGCCAATTGGACACCGATAACTGATATATGATATATTCTATTATCGGCACCTCAGGATCAACGCCTAAGGCCGACAAATAATATAAATCCACTCAGTGTACAGTCCACAGATTTACAGTATACAGTCCACAGTCAGTCATACAGTCCACAGAGCATACTCCACGAACGAGCGTAAAATTCAAATTCAGTGACACTCCTATGATGTAACGTAAAGGTCTTCGCACATTATAAAAACTCAACGGCGTCTGAACTCTATGCTTTTTGAAATATAAGCCCTAAATATAAGCCTGTTCTTGGTCTAGTTTCATCCGATTCGGGAAAAAATCTAATATTCCATATATTTCCGCCTACTAATATCTCAGGGTTTATATGGAACATTTCAGTGCTATAGTAAAAGTTCTTCAATATGACCAAAGAATGAACCCCCTAAAGTTTAGCCGGAGAATAAAAATCACCCTGTATAAAATTTTCTATCAGCAATTATTATTATAACACCACTATTCCCCGGCCCCGAGGCTCACGCCAGTACTCTCAGCAGCAGATACTGCTTAGCACAATGATCTTAACACATTCTTAGGGTCTCACCAAACCGGTCGACGTGGAGTCGGCTTTCGCCGAGTGTTTTACACCACACTATTCGCATTTAGCCGATCGACCGTCTCCGCGGCTGAACACCTGCGTTAAGCTGCGTTAAGCAGTCTCATCCCCCTCACAGCCGTAGAAACGCTCGATCGCCTGCGATTTGCTATCGCGACAGTTGTAAAGCGGCGGTCGGCTCTTTCGTGCCGTCGAGACGTCCGACAGCACGCGTACAGCCGCTAAGTCCGACGAACAGATGTAGGACAGCGGGTGATCGGCAATCGTAAATCTCATTTTTGATGCCATTTGGAATGCATTATCACCGATCGTTTTGCCATCCCCGACAAAGGAAATGTGGAAAAAAATAGACAAGGAATTTGCATTTAAATGGAATTATCCCAATTGTATTGGTGCCATTGATGGTAAGCACGTTGTTGTGCAAGCACCTCGAAAAAGTGGAAGTCTGTTTTTTAACTACAAGAAAACATTTAGTGTTGTTTTACTAGCAATTTCTGACGCCAATTACAAATTTATTGTTGTAGATGTGGGTAGTTACGGCAGAAACAGCGATGGAGGTATATTTTCGAGCTCCAATTTCGTCTAATAATCCCAGGTATAATGGACCCGAAGCCACACGTTTTTGTAGCTGATGAAGCTTTTCCTATACATAAAAATCTTATGCGACCATATCCCCGGCAGCAGGTGCAAGGCAACGAATTTAAGAAAGTTTATAATTACAGACATAGTCGTGCAAGACGAGTAGTAGAGCAATCATTTGGCTTATTGGCTCAAAAATTTGGAATACATCAGAAAAGAATAAAATATCAGCCAAAACAAAAAAAATATTCTTGCAACTGTTTGTTTGCATAATTATTTGCTGGATAACGAAGTCCTGCCAAACACACAAGATTTAAACCAAGAAAGAACAGACAACGTACAGAATTTAGAAAATACTAATATAGAATTTGAAGAAAATCAAATAGACGCAATAATGGTCAGGGAAAAATTCAAACAATATTTCAATAACAACGGTTCTTTAGACTGGCAGTTAGATTTAGTTAACAGGCATTAATTAAAAACCCAAAATTGTAATACCCATAATGTATGATTAAAGTGGACACATTTCCTTCTCAACTGCCGGCAGCACAGTCATCTGATCGATCCTAAACCTTATTACAACGAGATAAATCTATTAATCTCATTAAACGTGTGTTAGGTATCTATAAATAAACGGCAAGTAAATTGTGTTGATAATCGAAAAGTACCTAGTTACTTTGAAATGTAAGTTAATTTCTAATAAACGATAATCAGTGATATACTCGTAATTGTAACAATAAGCCGTTCATGCCTAAAACGAATATAGTATTGTTGGTGTTGTAATTACGTTATTTTATTAAATAATATGTAAACTTACCAGTGCTTTTCATTACTTTAGATATTTCTTCCCAAGCATTTTCCTTGCACACCTTGATCGCTATGCTTAGGATCAGATACGTCATATAAACACGTATATTTACTGACTAATATTATTAAATGTTCCTCTGACATTATTACCTTGTGTTGTCAGATCTGTTGCAGATTTTAATGTGGGTAATAATTCAAATGAATAAAATACAAACGCATCGGTAGCTACTTCGGCCGTCATCGGCTCTGTTCGGCCGTCGTCAGCTACGTTCGCCGTCGAAGGCGCTGAACGGCTTCCGCCAACTCCGACCGGTCCTTATCGTAGGTACTCGGCCGTGATCGGAGCCGTTCAACTCTTTCCGGCACCGTACGGCGGTATTAGGAGATTGAGGAATGCGAATGCGTTAGGCTGCAAACGGGGTCGTACGAATGCGAACAGCTTTATGGCAAAACGCCGTTTTTCCGTCGAAAGACGTCGTTTCGCGTGGGCCGAGCCGATTTACGATGTGCTCGCTCTTATTGCATTGACATAAAGCTTTTTCCGTACGCGATTAGCCGAAACGGCATCGATAAGTTTGGTGAGACCCTTATAGTCTTAGCAATAAGGTCGTGCCAAAGAACCCCGCACGGAATGTTCGGAAAAATCCGTTCGGTCGATTTTGATGAAATTTTGTGAAAAGATAGCCTCTATTAGTTTAATTAACTGTGCGAAGATGCAACCTTACTTAATGACTAGTTTTTAAAATATAACGATTTTAAGTTTAACGAAAAATGAAGTATGTATATATGACGCTAATATGCACTTACTACCTTTTTCCCGAGGTTGATTTAAGATAAAATTATTTCATAGTACTTAGTAATAATATGACGATTTGTAGTCCCAATTATCTAACATGTAAATATATTTAACATTTATATAATATATGTACTATCTTGAATATATCCTGGAGTTGTAATGGCCAGGTAGCCAATGCAATGCTCCGTCGCGTCGAAGACATTAATGTTGTACAGGCACGGGTTGAAGCCGAAAATCTTAACCGGAGAAGAGCACGCTGGATCCCACTAACTCCTGCACAAATACCGTTATTTCCACGGTTAGATCTGGCGTACTTGCACTCCATCACATTTGGTACATACCAAGTTAAACTATCTCCAGGATATATTCAAGATAGTACATTGCGTCATATGAACGACATAGCGGCAGAAGACGAAGACGAACGAGTTTTCGAAATCGATGGAAACTTCAATGAGCCAAGATTTATAAAAATAAGGGCTACATCGCGATTTCGAAACCCAGCGTTTTATTATGTGTAGATTGCATTTGACCTAGAACACAATAACGCTGAAAATGAAGACCCTATATTGGGCTATTATTGCATCTGCAAAAGTGGAGCAAGAACGATCGGCACATGCGGTCACGTAGCGGCAATCTTATGGTTTTTAGGTTATGCCCGATATGAGGAGAACATAAAGTACTCATCATTAAGAACACTTTATGCCGTTCTTAATGCACAAATGTAGCGTTGTAAATACAATTAGATATAAGCTTATTATTAATTGTACAGTTTAACATCGTAAATACAAGTATAAGATAGCTTGAGCCTTTAAATATTTTTTTACCCGATATTGCCACGAATATATTTAGATATATTATATAAATGTTAAATATATTTACATGTTAGATAATTGGGACTACAAATCGTCATATTATTACTAAGTAATATGAAATAATTTTAACTTAAATCAACCTCGGGAAAAAGGTAGTAAGTACATATTAGTAATAGGCATTTATTTATTAGTAAGTTTATTTATTTTTAAGGTTATATATGTACTTATTTTTAAGGTTATATATACTATTGTTTCCTGTATTGTTGGTTTTCTAATAATAAGTGCATATTAGCGTCATATATACTTACTTCATTTTTCGTTAAACTTAAAATCGTTATATTTTAAAAACTAGTCATTAAGTAAGGTTGCATCTTCGCACAGTTAATTAGACTATTAGAGGCTATCTTTTCACAAAATTTCAGCAAAATCGACCGAACGGATTTTTCCGAACATTCCGTGCGGGGTTCTTTCGTTTCAAACAACCTTAGCAATATAATAAAAAAGAAAGAAAATACAATTTTCTCAAACATGCAATGAAATATGTTGTTATGTTCCTTATAATAGGCTGCGAAGTATGACGTTTCAGGTGTGACTACGGACAACAGGTCGTTAATGGAATTTAATACAAATGTTGAAGGCCTAGGCTTTTTTTCAATTTCATTCCACATAAATTTGAGGCACAGGCATCATGACAATCTGTCACTATGCAATAAAATTTAAATTAATTTAAGAAAGTTTATAATTACAGACATAGTCGTGCAAGACGAGTAGTAGAGCAATCATTTGGCTTATTGGCTCAAAAATTTGGAATACATCAGAAAAGAATAAAATATCAGCCAAAACAAAAAAATTATTCTTGCAACTGTTTGTTTGCATAATTATTTGCTGGATAACGAAGTCCTGCCAAACACACAAGATTTAAACCAAGAAAGAACAGACAACGTACAGAATTTAGAAAATACTAATATAGAATTTGAAGAAAATCAAATAGACGCAATAATGGTCAGGGAAAAATTCAAACAATATTTCAATAACAACGGTTCTTTAGACTGGCAGTTAGATTTAGTTAACAGGCATTAATTAAAAACCCAAAATTGTAATACCCATAATGTATGATTAAAGTGGACACATTTCCTTCTCAACTGCCGGCGGCACAGTCATCTGATCGATCCTAAACCTTATTACAACGAGATAAATCTATTAATCTCATTAAACGTGTGTTAGGTATCTATAAATAAACGGCAAGTAAATTGTGTTGATAATCGAAAAGTACCTAGTTACTTTGAAATGTAAGTTAATTTCTAATAAACGATAATCAGTGATATACTCGTAATTGTAACAATAAGCCGTTCATGCCTAAAACGAATATAGTATTGTTGGTGTTGTAATTACGTTATTTTATTAAATAATATGTAAACTTACCAGTGCTTTTCATTACTTTAGATATTTCTTCCCAAGCATTTTCCTTGCACACCTTGATCGCTATGCTTAGGATCAGATACGTCATATAAACACGTATATTTACTGACTAATATTATTAAATGTTCCTCTGACATTATTACCTTGTGTTGTCAGATCTGTTGCAGATTTTAATGTGGGTAATAATTCAAATGAATAAAATACAAACGCATCGGTAGCTACTTCGGCCGTCATCGGCTCTGTTCGGCCGTCGTCAGCTAAGTTCGCCGTCGAAGGCGCTGAACGGCTTCCGCCAACTCCGACCGGTCCTTATCGTAGGTACTCGGCCGTGATCGGAGCCGTTGAACTCTTTCCGGCACCGTACGGCGGTATTAGGAGATTGAGGAATGCGAATGCGTTAGGCTGCAAACGGGGTCGTACGAATGCGAACAGCTTTATGGCAAAACGCCGTTTTTCCGTCGAAAGACGTCGTTTCGCGTGGGCCGAGCCGATTTACGATGTGCTCGCTCTTATTGCATTGACATAAAGCTTTTTCCGTACGCGATTAGCCGAAACGGCGTCGATAAGTTTGGTGAGACCCTTATAGTCTTAGCAATAAGGTCGTGCCAAAGAACCCCGCACGGAATGTTCGGAAAAATCCGTTCGGTCGATTTTGATGAAATTTTGTGAAAAGATAGCCTCTATTAGTTTAATTAACTGTGCGAAGATGCAACCTTACTTAATGACTAGTTTTTAAAATATAACGATTTTAAGTTTAACGAAAAATGAAGTATGTATATATGACGCTAATATGCACTTACTACCTTTTTCCCGAGGTTGATTTAAGATAAAATTATTTCATAGTACTTAGTAATAATATGACGATTTGTAGTCCCAATTATCTAACATGTAAATATATTTAACATTTATATAATATATGTACTATCTTGAATATATCCTGGAGTTGTAATGGCCAGGTAGCCAATGCAATGCTCCGTCGCGTCGAAGACATTAATGTTGTACAGGCACGGGTTGAAGCCGAAAATCTTAACCGGAGAAGAGCACGCTGGATCCCACTAACTCCTGCACAAATACCGTTATTTCCACGGTTAGATCTGGCGTACTTGCACTCCATCACATTTGGTACATACCAAGTTAAACTATCTCCAGGATATATTCAAGATAGTACATTGCGTCATATGAACGACATAGCGGCAGAAGACGAAGACGAACGAGTTTTCGAAATCGATGGAAACTTCAATGAGCCAAGATTTATAAAAATAAGGGCTACATCGCGATTTCGAAACCCAGCGTTTTATTATGTGTAGATTGCATTTGACCTAGAACACAATAACGCTGAAAATGAAGACCCTATATTGGGCTATTATTGCATCTGCAAAAGTGGAGCAAGAACGATCGGCACATGCGGTCACGTAGCGGCAATCTTATGGTTTTTAGGTTATGCCCGATATGAGGAGAACATAAAGTACTCATCATTAAGAACACTTTATGCCGTTCTTAATGCACAAATGTAGCGTTGTAAATACAATTAGATATAAGCTTATTATTAATTGTACAGTTTAACATCGTAAATACAAGTATAAGATAGCTTGAGCCTTTAAATATTTTTTTACCCGATATTGCCACGAATATATTTAGATATATTATATAAATGTTAAATATATTTACATGTTAGATAATTGGGACTACAAATCGTCATATTATTACTAAGTAATATGAAATAATTTTAACTTAAATCAACCTCGGGAAAAAGGTAGTAAGTACATATTAGTAATAGGCATTTATTTATTAGTAAGTTTATTTATTTTTAAGGTTATATATCGACGGCGAAAAGCAAACACGTAGTAACCCACAAAAATGAAATTGTTCACCAGAGCCGAAAAACCTCCCGAGTTTTGAAAAAAAAATCATAACTTTCGTATTTATGTACACATCTTATTAAAAATTGGACACAATATCCACATTTTTTTTGTCTTTAATTTCATTTAAATAAATTTCACCATAAGTTATTACAAGTGGAGTTATGTGGGTTACTACGTTTTGGTTGTTTTTTTACAGTTAGCAAACACGTAGTAACCGACGTCAACAAATGTATAAAATAGCATTTTTCTATCGTTTTTGTGGATAGCAAAAACGCAGTAACCCACTTTAAGTTTACTAAATGTAACGGTAATAAAGTGTTAAACCACATGCTTTAGATAATTTCAATGAGCCCAGTGCTGTAACACTATTTATTTTCGTATTGTAAGTATTTTCAAATGCATTAAATGTATTGCCAACATTTTTAGGATGACTTTTAAAGTGACTTTAATGGAATCGCGAAACAAAACACACGACTTTTCAAATGTTTCGTTAAAAATGAGAAGAGACTTAAAGGAATTAAATATGAAAATCAAACCACTGGAAGTGTAATAATCAAAAATGAAATAATTAAATTAAAACGAAACGTATAAGTATACCTTTATCTTGAAAAATCATAATTAGAATTTTATAAAATGTATAGTTTTAGCAAAGTATAACATAATTGAGCCCAGTTTAAACGAGATAAACAACTAAAAAATCTATAAGTACTTCTATCTAGCACGTTTGAGACTGATAACATTTTTTAGTTGTTTATCTTGTATCTAAAGTATCAATCATTTATTCATAACCATGAAGATAAATTATTATAATATTTATAATAATATAAACGCAATATGAACTTGGTTCCTACATATAGAAAACATAATGAGATCCTATTAAATAATAAAGAAACGTCCACGCTGGACAGAAGAAACGACTAAAAAAGTATGTCATTCTATCTATAAACTACTTTTGCTCAGTCTATATCTGCAGTATCAGTTATCTTCATTAATAATCATGTAGTTAATTATTATAATATAAACACAACGTTAACTTTGTATAATATACCTATACTAACAAAAGAAAAGCCTACTTTGAATACGTCCAAATAAAAAAAAATAAAAAACTAACATTGTTAATAAAATTAATCACTTTAATATTTTCTTCGGTTACTGAGATGATTGCTCATGAAATAAAAGTATAGAAACGGATAGTATATTAATTAAATTGAACTTCATCCCGATGTTTCGAACAAACAAAATAAGAAAGATAAGTACAAAAACTACCCACAAAGAAAAATTTACTTAACCACAGACAATATTAGGGTTCCGTAGCCAAAATGGCAAAAACGGAACCCTTATAGATTCGTCATGTCCGTCTGTCCGTCTGTCACAGCCGATTTACTCAGAAACTATAAATGCTACAGTGATGAAATTTGGTAATGATATGTGTTTTATGGACCGCTACAAAATTGTGATACTATATTGTAAAAAACATTATTGGGGTTGGGGCCCTCCATACATGTAACTGAGGATATAAAGGTTTATATATCACATTTTTATTTAAGCTAACCGTTTTTGAGATATCAGCTGTCAAAGTCTGAAAAATGTGTCCCCCCTCCTCTATTTTTTAAACTACGTGCTATAAAATTAAAAAAAAAAAAAAAAAA
>JALPQI010029019.1:0-10986 GCA_025490895.1 Thaumatotibia leucotreta | reverse complement strand
CAGACATCGCGGCGCCTGCATTGTACATTCATAAACTGGATTTAACGCTTACCACTTATGGGTGCCTGGTACTTTTGGTTTAATGAATATTGGAGTAAAGGACTGGGCTTTTGTATGGGCACTGTCCCCACCCACCAACAGAAATGAAACATGTCTCATTTAATAGATCTTGGCAAACTGATGACTTTTTAGTATGACGAGAATCGATCAATGTATGGGGTTTTTTTGGAAAACCGTGTTTTGTTTGAAGGGTGAGACATGACAGTGCAATATTACTAGGTATTGTGGCATAAGATCTTTACGTCACATGGTCGGTAACGCGTACGTGATAACCATGAGTTGTTACATCCGTCTTTAGGCTGCGGTGACTGTTTACCATCACGCAGCCCCGCATGCTTGTTTATCAATCAACTAGCATAATAAATAAAAAAACCTTTCAATGTAATGAGCAAAAAATATGTAAAAACAAAACACAGTTTTTCAAGAAAACCCCGGCCTATATATAGGATATGGCGATCCTCGTCATAGTAACAAATCATCAGGTTACTAAGATCTATTAAATGAGACATGTTTCATTTCTGTTGATCGGTGGGGACACTTCTTCGGTTCTTCGCCATCGCCATCAAATATATCGGAACAGCCAGACTGCTCACAAATATATGATCAGGGGTTTACTATGACGTACTAATGAGATTCACCTTAGGTTCAGGGATTGGGACAGAGATATACGTATGACCCTTACTCTCAACCTATACTGAATCGTATTACGTCACGCTAACCCCACTTCTATTATCATATAGAGAATGCATGTTCAGATATTTTTGAAACTGTGTCGTACTGATGACTGATGGCGTAATGGCGAATGTACATTAATAAACTGGGGATTTAACGCTTACCACTTATGTGTGCCTGGTACTTTTGGTTTAATTAATATTGGAGTAAATTCGCCATCATATCGGAGGTACTATTTTTCGTAATTTTTGAGCGCGCGATGGATTTAAATGACAAAACCTGACTTAAAAAATACTTTGTAAAATAATTCGGTCGAGAAAATTGTTTTCAATTAAAAATTTAATGTTTCCAAATTAGAAAGCCTGAATTATATTATTTAGAGTAATACTCGCAGTTTTAAGAAAAAAATCTCCAAAGCTATAGGCATGTATCGTTAATCATTTTTATGAAACGTGATGCGTTTTGAAGTTCACTCAAATCTAACTTTTTGACATTGCCGTGAAGCAAAAAAAAGGAAATATTGAAAAATACATGTCTGTATTCACAAACTGAAGATTTATTGCTCGTCCAGTGCCCACTTGGATGCCTAGTACTTTTCGTCTAATTAATGTTGAAATAGTCGACAATCAAAAGAGCTCTAATTGCGAATCGATATGACAATTACTCGAAATCGATACCCATTGGATTGGTATTGGGGAAGTATTGCAGGAGGTAGAATACAAATACTTTAGGAGGATAAAATAAAACAAATAGAGTAAATACAATTAAGAAATCTTTTATAAAGGGGCCAAACACATATGTTGTATGTATAGGTAACCCTATCCATACCACGTAAAATGGGGAAGGGTGGGCATATTTTTTTCATTTCAACCACAGAGAATGTGGTTGGTCTGTGATTTCAACCTGTTTAATTAATAAATTGTTCGTTAGGTTTTTAAAATTACGGGCTTATTTAATATCACACTGCTGAGCAATGCCTCCCCTTATCAATATCAGTAAATAAATTGTTTCAGTGTGGGGGTAAGATAGCCGGTGTAATTAGATATATAGATACAGGCTATATCCATGGGCCCCAGTTCCTGCTTTCCATCAGGTGGGCTGAGAGCTCAGTTGTCTACCTTCGTCACATAATAAAAAAAAAAAACAAAAAAAAATGGTCGAGGTGGTGGGATAGGATAGGTCACGAGTATGCTTTCTCCGCAGTGCAGCGTATCAGATCGACGCTAGTTGCGTAACCCACGATTTGGGCAACCCATTACTTTGGACTTGAGGAATTTCGTTGCGATTACATCTACTTAACTTAGTTTTATTTACTGAACATTTATGGACCTTGAGAGTTAGGGTACCGTCAAAATCACATTTCCAAAGGTCACTTATTTATTTGGAATTTGCGACCTGGTATGAGTGCAATATTGATACTAAAACCTTCTTGAATCACACTATTTACAGAAATACCCGCATTTAATGCCTAACTGCGGTTCCGGGTTCGAATCCCGGCGAGGGCATTATTTGTGTATTTATTTATCACAAATATTTGTTCCTTGATCATGGCTGTTTATGTATTTAAGTATCAGATGTATCTATCTATTACATAGGTCGATTTGTGTAAGATGTTCCAAGATATTTATTTATTAATTTATATATAACATGGACGTCTAACGCCAGCACAAAAATACCCCCAAAAAAAATTGTTCAAATGTACCAAGATGGGCAGGACATAGCGCTTTACTTAACACCGCGTATATTTCGGCGCAACATCTTTGATAAATGTTTATAAAATATAGCCAATCAAAACTTTGACGGACCAATAACAACTATTTTTATTAAATGGCGGTTTAAGTTTTTATAGGTTGATATAAAATTCATTACCGTGATGCATTGAAGAGGGGGTGACATTTGACTACTAAAAATTAGGACTGTTTTTGAAAGGCAATTTAGTGTGGCGTGCGGCTTCCATGTTTTATTTGTTCGTAGTACTGCTACTAGGTACTACTGAGTTTAAAAAAATAATATGTTGCTATTTAAGTATTCATTGCACATGTATCAAACTATCAAATTCCGTTGACTCAGGAAAAGCTGTCTTTCAGGCCGTTTCAGCGTGACTCACTTGGGTTTTCCGACTTTCAGCCCTGAAAACAAAACATCATAACCACACCAATATAATAAGCTAAAACCAACCCTGTCTCCTTATTATAGAGTTGAGTCATTTTGCGTTTATATTTCATACTAGCGATTTTTCAAATTGAATTCCCTAACTGCAGCTTAAAAGCAAAAGGTCTTAAACGCCGTGGTACGTGCAAGGAAAAGTTTACCTATAGAGTTTGTTAATAAGGTATTGGAATTAGTTTATTGTTGAAAGAGCAACTGCAGTGGAAATTCATTACAGGGTTGACAATTTGACCTTCTGGCCGTTTTTAGTGTTCCATGGTTTAAATGACCTTGAGATGTGTCGTTTTGTAGTTTTTACTGGCATCTGGGGGCTTACTCTGAAGAACAAAGTCGTCGTCATCAGTGAGTAATTGAAATTTTATTTAGTTTTGTTTTAGCGTAAAAAAAATACGGGGTGGAAGTCTGACTGGAGCCTCGATGCGTGATGTATGGGAAGTCCGAAAGGGGCCTACAGTGATCTTTAAAACCACACGGTCGAATCGGTCACGGTCGGTCGGTTTAATTTTTTAGAATTTGTTAATTTATTTATTATTCATTTGGTGCCGTGTGGTGACGGCAGTAAGAATACATTCATCACCATCCCAACTCTTCCCGCGGGTATCGAAAGAGTCGACTAAAGGATTGAAGTGGCACTGACTATTCTTTGATTTGATTGATGACGGGCAGCAGCGTCATCATAGTGGACACATTACCGCGATCACCAATCCGCTTGCCCAGCGTGGCGATTACGCATTTACCTCCTAATGCGTTTATACGCATAGTTAATAGGAGATACCTACGTCCAGCAGTGGACTGAGATAGCCTGATGGTGTGGTGTGATTATTTACTAGAAGGTTGGCTTGCTGGGGCCCGTTTCTCGAAAGCTTGTAACTTGTAATACAAGTGGAAGTCTCTTTTTGACATCTTGTATTACTTTTGCTTTTGAGAAATAGGCTCCAAGGGACCCTTTATCGAAAACTTGTAATACAAGTGGAAGTCCCTTTTTCACAGCTTGTATTACAAGTTACAAGCTTTTAAGAAATAGGCCCCAGGGGCCTTTTCTCGAAAGCTTGTAATACAAGTGGAAGCCTCTTTTTAACACTATTAATTAGATAAGTCTTCCGCTTGTATTACGAGTACAAGTTACAGGCTTTCGAGAAATAGGCCTCTGGAATATAACTTGCTATTATTGATCCCAATATTTAATGACCCCGTCTTACGTTTGAATAAATAACGACCCAAATTAACGTTAACGTATTGATTTCTCATCAGTCAGACTCGACATTTCCGTAGGAGCGATTCCAAAAATATCTAAACAACTTTGAACTTTGTGCCTTTGACATACGTTCTAATATGATTACATATTTTTGGTAACTGTAGTAACAGCAACTATTGATAGCATGTGGACCTTAACATCTTTGCAATAAGGCTTATGAGTTGCCAATATTATAATTGATGCAATTTATTATTTAAAAGGTGAATCTTTATTAGAGTTGCCATTACAAAATCCACTTTGCTTATTGAGTAAGAAAGTGGATGCTTACATGACCGCTAGTTTTTTTACGAGATTGCAATAGTAAGGTGTGCCTGATACTATCTACGAAAATACTGTGTTTTTCGATGTTATGGAATTAAATCACATTATCTTCATATTCGTTCTTAAATCCAAGACTAGAGGTTAGAGGTACTACTGGTTTTCAATATTCGCGATGAAATAAAGTTGCGAAAATCATTTTGCATATTAATATAGGACGCTATACAGGGTGGCCCAAACATTGACGTCAAAATTTTTTTTTTAGTTTTCTCACGTCATGAGCTATCAGAATATACCCCATGTATGTTAGCCGATTTTTTGTAGTTTTCGAGTTATGAATTTTTGAAAAACTTTTTTTGAGAAATTCTGGAATGAAAAAATGTATTAATAAAAAAAAACTGTTGGGTTTTTTAACTAGTTTCTTTTTGTAAAAGTATTACGACAAATAAAGCATTTACTGACAAAAAAATTAGCGTCCTGACTTTGATCCAAGTAGGATAAAAAATACCAAATTAAAAATTTTACGCTAAAAACGCATCAAAATAGCATTAATGTACGTAAAAAAAAATAAAACATATCCCAAGTATTTTTGGTAATATAAAGACTGTCCTAGACCTTAAACCTTCGTAAAAGCAAAAAAAAAGTGATACTTAATAATGAGGATTTTTCGGAGTAGTCGGTCAAATATTTGTTCCTTCAAGAAAAAAATATGTAAGAAATCTGATTACCTAGAGCACTTCTTAACTGTTACGAAATCGAAAATACTCTGTACCTTAAGTATACTTATAATTAAGACTTTTTTTACGGAAAGTAGTTTTTTTTTCCACCCATAATTTTGAGTATCTAAGGCCTGGCATTCTCTGACTCCATTATTCATAAATTCATAATCATCACCGTCTCAACTTAGCATGTCGATAAGCATATAAAAACCGAAGTTCGTCAATTCAATAACTGGGATATGTCTCTGTCACTCTAATGACGCCTTTGTTAGAGTGAAAGAGACAAACCCCCGAAATTTACGAACTTAGGTGTTCGCGGTAATAGGCAAGTATTGCTTGTCTCTTTCGGTCTTTTAGACATATTGATACCTAAGACAAAAGGAACAAGCAATGCTTACTGGCTTGGTACGGAAGACGTTTATTTATTTAAAAATAAAGGGTAAATCCTGCACCCAAAAACAATTGTTCAATTGTGCCAAGATGGGCAGGACATAGCGCTTTTCTTAACATCTTTGACGAATGTTTATACAGGGTGTTTTTTTTTCGACCGTTCAAATTCTACGTAGTGAATGTGTAGGTCATACTCACCAACTTTTACTATGGGGACAAAGTCGAAATCGCGAAAAAAAAATCAGCTGTTTCATACAAATTGGCGGCATTACGCCGGCCGAAATGTATGAAACAGCTGATTTTTTTTTCGCGATTTCGACTTTGTCTCCATAGTAAAAGTTGGTCAGTATGACCTACACATTCACTACGTAGAATTTGAACGGTCGAAAAAAAAACACCCTGTATTATAGCCAATCAAAACTTTGACGGACCAATCACAACTATTTTTAAATGGCGGCTTAAGTTTTTATAGGCATACCTGGGATAACTCGGGGCATTTATACGAAAGTGATGTAGCAAAATATTTTATCGACTAAAAATATATCGATGTTATTGTAAATGACAACATTAAAATGTTATTCGACATAAATAAATATTAGGTACTTACTCTTCAATTAAAATAAAAAATAAGTTTAAACGGGTAGTTACGCGTTTATTTTAAATTAGTTTTCAAAATATACAATTAATATTAAAATATCAATATTTAAATTGTAATTTTGATTAAAATGACATCTGCATACAAGAGGCCCGATATCAGATATGACATCGAACCTCTGTACTGTAATCGATAATGTTCAATAAGCACATATTTTATTATAATTATATCGACATCTTTTTAATCGATATCAAATCCCTATAACTTGCCCCCAGTTATCCCAGGTATGTTTATAGGTATTGAAATTCATTACCGTGATGCATTGAAGAGGGGTGACATTTGTCGGCAAAATTTTGAGGACTGTTTTTGAATGGCAATTTAGTAGGGCATGCATGCGGCTTCCATGTTTTATTTGTTCGTAGGGTAAATCTTTTTTTACCGTTTTAAATCCTAACCGCACTAATCTCAGACTATCAGTACACTGCGTGTTATGACCGTTAAGCGTACACACGCGAGCGGAAGCGTTGTAGGACAATGCTCGCCAGTGTAGCGTGCCATTAGGGCCCGTCTACACTGGTTAGGCACCAAACCATCTGTGAGCGTTAAATCGGCCGCGAAATAGTACATTTCGCGATGACATTTTCCACCAGAGTTTCTTACTGGTTCTTCTCAGGAACGGCGTAGGGTTTGAACCAGTAGTAGATTTTTTTCTCTCTCTTGATAATGTCAGACGATTCGAAAGTGCTTATTAATAAGCTTACTTGAATAAAGAATAGTTTGACTTTGACTTCGATACAAGTGCAAAATAGTACATTTCCTAACTAGTTTAAAAAAAGTTTTTGCACGTGTAAGGGGCGATTTTTTTCATAACAAGTGCGGCAAAAAGAGAAATTACCGCGCGCGAAGCGTGCGCAAAGTTCGTTTTTGCGCACTAGTTAGGATTTTTTTTTCTTAACTAGTGTGGGAAAGTAAACGTACACTGCATTATATACATAGCTACATTATCTGTTTGTTATACAGGGCTACTTTTTCACCGGTACAATAAATTTTCCCACATATTTGGTATCGATAATAGATTACATTTATCAAATAAAATTGTCATTTTTTTTTTCATTTATTATTAATTTATCCTTCATGCAAATGCAAAATAATGGGCCTACTAATGCTAAGACGTCAACGGGGTGCGGGACGCAGAGGGCGGCGGAAAGGGGTGAGCGACCTGCGCACGAGTTGGCAACATAGCAGTTACCTCAATCTCGGTGACTAGGTCAGGGACGGTCAGTGTCACGGTTGACGTAGGTATGTGCGCACGCGCCGCATCGTACTACCTTCAGTCGGAAATTGCTTGTACGAAATGGTTAGTAGTTATTTTCTCATTGGGGAAAATGCAGTGGCAGCCCAGCGGCTATACGCTGAAGAAAGTGTGCCCCGCCTGCAAAATGCCAGTGTTATAGCTATGGCCAGCCAGGTCAACAGATTTGACCCCATGTGACTGTTTTTGTGGGGTGAGGGTAGGCCCAAAATTTAAAAGACTTAAAAAATCTAATAATAAGTGCATTTGATGAACTTAAAAGTGAGAACTACAGACTTGTGTTGGGAAATATCGAAGGAAACATCCAAAAACGGGCAAGAGTGTGTTTAGATAACCACGGCCAACATTTTGAACACTTGCTTAAATATGTGAATTAATTAATTAGTATGAGAAATGGACTCCATTAATCAGGTATGTTTTTTTTATTCCAATCATTATGCATAAAGTTGATTTCAAGTGTTTAAATACGCCTCAATGAAGAAAGTTTCTGTCCTTAGTGCAAGTATGAAGGAAGATTTGGGATCAAGTAAAATTTTTTTGCCAAGTCATAATCATAAGTTAATTATCATTGTCGCTTTTCTAAGCCGCCATGCCACGTGCGATGACGTTGTAAACAAACAGTTGCCAGTTCGTGTGTTTTGCTAGTTATGTACATTGATAATGCGTAATGCGTCCAATTTTCTTATTAGGTTTGCGGATAAGTTCAAACATCGATATTTTAGTTTTTTTGTTCTAAAGGGGTAGTAACAAAAAATGTTAGTATTCTGTAACTTGGACTACTATTACGTATGTTGATTTATTGTACTGGTGAAAAAATAACCCTGTATATGCATGCATTCTATTTAAAAAAATATTATGCGTATGTATACATATGTATATGTATGTATAAATTTTATTTTTATTTTTAGTCACAGTAGGCAAAATTTTGTTGCCCTAAAAAAGTCGATAGACCCAATTACACTCGTATCTGGTAAGATTCTAAACGTCTCAATGTTATACTTCGTCATTTGTATAAGATACCATGCCTCCTTCAAATGACAAAGTAGCAAGCACATTGAGACATTTAGGAACTTCGGCAAAAATGATGCCACCAAAAAATTGGTTGCCTGTAAAGTCAGTATACGGGCGAAAGTTTTACGTGACAACGACAAGGGACGCGTGCCTTTCACTTTTTATGTCTGTCTCTCTCGCTCTTAGGCGGGCTAACCATGCCCGAGTGGAAGGGACGCGTGCCTCTCACTCGCTCTCATTGTGAGCGCATAACGTGAGCGGAGCGTAACGCAGTTTCTTGAAGTGTCACCCGGCAAACCAATTTATAAGACGTTGTCACGTCAAAATTAGGCGGTTGAAACGCTCAGATATTCACCCAGATACGAATGTACTTGGGTCTATCGCCTTTTTTAGGGCTAAGATACAGGATGACCTAGTTTAGGTGTCCGAGCCTCACCGCCATCGAGCACCTCAAGTATCCAGTGCAATATACTTTGTATTTTGTAGTGTTTATGTGGTATGTCGACCAAATATGTATTATTTACTTATTGTTCTTCAAATAAAATTCATTTTCATTTTAATTCACCCACCTAAACAATGTGAGCTATCCTTTACACTGGCGGCACCCGTTGCCCAGTAGAGCGGCACGCTTACCCAATACATTGCGTCAGTGTCAGTGCATTTTAATTGGCCCGCACTGCACTTTGATACCAGCTATCATCATCATCATCAGCCGAAAGACGTCCACTGCTGAACATAGGCCTCCCCCAAAAATTGCCGCAATGATCGGTCCTGCGCCACCAGCATCCAGCGGACTCCTGTGACCTTCACCGGATTAGAAATGAGACCATCCGCAGTAGGGTGGTCCACGACAGTATAAATAAATAAATATCTTGGGACATCTTACACAAATCGACCTAGTCTCACGATAAGCTCAATTAAGGCTTGTGATGTGGGTACTAGGCGACGACATAAATAATAGACAGATACATATAAATACTTAAATACATAGATAGCCATGACCAAGAAACAAATATTTGTGATAAATAAATACACAAATAATGCCCTCGCCGGGATTCGAACCCGGAACCTCCAGCTTTGTAGGCAGGGCCACTACCAACTGGGCCAACTTTTTCTAAAAATCTTCTACTCAACTTTTCGCACTAATTCGTAAAGAAAATGAATAGGTACTATACTGAAATAAAATTGTTTGTTTGTATTCTTCATAATTACAAACATTGTGATTTCAAAATCCCTCCCCTGGCATACACGGACGATGATAATGATCGTCATCAGCCGTTAGTCAAAATGTCACGCCCGTCCCGACTGCAATTTGTACTGTGACGTGATCTTTACACACTGCGACTAAAAGTTACATTTAATCTATTAATTTCATAGTGAGCTACATAATAAGTAAGGTGTTGGAAACGTCGAAATGCACTTAAATTTATTGATATGAAGGGTCCACGGAAAAAACATGTCTAGTCAATTCAAATTACAGAAGGAAAAACCACCTTACTTTTACCAGAATAAGGTGTGAATTTGCCCTGATTTTTTTAGGCTTAGGACATATGTTTTCCGTGAACCCTTCAACCCTTCATATACGGATTGGATATTGATTTTTTATAGGATTATATTTATTTACGATTAACGCATGAAAATGGGTCTTCCTCTTAATATTCCCAGCATAGTTTACCCTTGGTTATGGTAATTACACATTTAATAACAATATTGAATTATTTGCACTTTACGTGACTAGGTAATCGCATCAGTGGCAGAGATTTAAATTCAAATACGAATACGTATCCAATTAGGAGGCACACTAAAAGATCAACGCAGATGTCGCTACTGGGAACTGTACCTTGTTTACGTCTCGTGTCAAGTGTGTAGTTGCGATTTTTTCACAAAAGATTACGATTTTCAAGTGAAAATGTACTCTTTTATGACTGTACGCGAGCTTCAAGCTGAGCTTCGAAGGAGAAATGCGACAGTGGCTGGAAAAAAGACTGATTTGGTACAAAGGTAATTAATTAAAACATTTGAGGTTATGTTACATATTTTTAGTGTTAATTTCATGTTTTTACACTCAAGTATGTATTTTCTTTTTAGATTGGAGGCATATGATCGAAACCAAAACTTTGGTGCAAACCTGGATGTTCAGGAAGACCGTTCGTATGCGTGCCCACCCGCTGATACTTTCAGGGATATTAACGCTGATTCGCCTATTCCCAATATCAGCAAACAGGAAATACAGGAATACTTTCAAAGGTATGTTCATAAATTTGTTTCTTAGCTGTTCGTACTTATTTACTGTTATTGAATATTCATATAAAATATCTCTCTTCATTATTTTCCTACAGATACAACACTCACCCGAAAGGACAACTTCTTTACGAATCTCGTCATCTTGTGACGGCTCGTTACTCGTCCGATGGTACGTACACCTGTTTACGTGGACAGTGCAAAGCGAGCATGAAGAGCCTAACGTATGTTGTGGACGTGAAAGTCACTCAAGAAGGTTCTATAGAAGAGTGCCACTGCGAGTGTGCTGCAGGAAGCGGTACAG
>JALPQI010029017.1:0-10040 GCA_025490895.1 Thaumatotibia leucotreta | reverse complement strand
GAGAGATTAAATAAAATAGGCTAGAATGTTAGATACCTTGAACATTGAGCTACAAAATGACACCTATTTTGTAGTCGTAGAAGCATTACTTCCAGAGTTACAGCTTACCGCGTCTGAATCAAGTACTGTGCGGCTCCTTGTCCTAACAAAAATCAGTTTTATGGTCCCATCGTGAAGAAAGCATGAAACTTTGCATGAATGTAGTTGTCATATATGTGCTTCAAAGTAGATATGGAAGCATGTTGAAAAATTATTTCCCCCCCCCCCCCCCCCTCCCTTGATATGTGCTAAATAGTAGTTTTTTTTTTATGAAAACGGGTACAGCTATCAGAAAACTGTCCAAAAACAATATGCTATTTTTTAAATTCTCTACAATATTGTCTTTGGACGTATATTTGACCGTTCGGCCACTGTCACGCGAGTTACGAATCAAGAGTTTTAATAATTATTAAGATATTGAAGTATTTTACAAGTGTGAGAGAGTGTTAACTGAACAGGTAAGTAATTCCAGACTTCATTACTTTGTCCTTATAGTACATTCTTTATCGTGGGTGGTAAATACAATATTGTGAACGTGAATATTGTGAATGTCATTCTGACTGTTTTGTCGTAACAAAACTAGCGATATAGAAGACATAAACCAAGCTAGAAAAGCGTTATTTATCAAGGGACGGGCAATGGACAGGCTGATGCCACCAACACTTGGTGCTCTTGAACAGCATGCAAAACGTGCTTATTTGCAAGCAGGATTGATCTGGGGTCAAAGTCTAATACCAAATCCTGAATATCCGAACTTCGAAAACTGGGGTTGGATGAAAGAAGACGGTATTTGGATGCCATTTTGGAGTACAACCAAAGAAACGTCCGCATCTGTTAAGGAATTGACGAAATGTTCATGCCGCAGCTGCATTAAAGGACGATGCAGTTGTAGGAAGTCGGGCCTTCCCTGTACTGGTCTCTGTAAGTGTGGAGGAGATTCCTGTGATATACATTAAAATAAATAATATATATAATTTTCACTGTGTATGTGACTGTATTTTTAATTATTGAAACCCTTACCTCTAAATCTCAGCAAAACAAAATTAACAGAAAGGTGGTATTGTAAAAAGGTAAAAAAACGAGTACTTGATTCAGACGCGGTAAGCTGTAACCTGTAACTCTGGAAGTAATGCTTCTACGACTACAAAATAGGTGTCATTTTGTAGCTCAATGTACAAGGTATCTAACATTCTAGCCTATTTTATCACCTCTTTTGTCGTTTTCTTACAAATGGAGCAAGAAAAAAAAAAATGCCTTTTTTTTACAATTCCATAATATGTCTGGTGGCTGTAGACAGAAATATATTAATCTTACCACTGTATAATGTAGTATCGTTTTGTAGGTAATTTAGTTTAGTTTAGTTTAGTTTATTTAATCTCAATATACAAGTTTCGTATAAGTAGGTATGTAGTACATTTTGCTTATATTACTACTCATATATTGAACGTTCAATAATAATGAAAAGATATATTACTTACTAATCAGTAAAAAATTATAAACAAATAAAATTATAGCACAATTATAAACAATCAAATTAAATATAATATAAATAAAAAAATAAAATCTGGTACTAGGGGTACCTATCAATAAGTTATAATATAACAAATAAAGTAATAAAATGTCAATCTTAATGCTAAAATACAATAAAAATTAAAAATTAAAATCTGGTACTACGGGTACCTATCAATAAGTTATAATATAACAAATAAAGTAATAAAATGTCAATCTTAATGCTAACAAATGTGTATAAGTATGAATTACAAAGGTACTAAAATGTCAATTATTATTTATTTCATTATGTTGATAAAGTCATTGACTGAGTAAAATGGCTTTTCCAATAAGTGGTTCCTTAGCTTGCGCCTGAATGTTTCTTCACAGCATTCTCTCTTTATATTGTCAGGTAGGTGTTCGTAGTAGGTCGGCCCTATTACTCGTGGATTCTTTGCGTGAAGTACTGTGCGTCGCGGTACTGTCCTCAATCTACCAGAACTACGAAGGGTCTTTCCTACAACCTCCACTCGCTTGAACTGTGACAGGTTCCTTCTCACGTACATAATGACTTCATAAATGTAGTGCGAGTAGTGAGTCATTATCCTGTGTTCGACAAACAGCGCTTTGCAAGATTGCCTTTGGTTTAGGCCAAACATTGCGCGCAATGCCCGCTTCTGCATGACCATGACCCTACCAGCATCGGTCGAGTTGCCCCACAGGACCACGCCATATGTCATGAGCGAGTGGAAGTTGGAGAAATACACCTGCCTCAATGCTTCATGGGACACCAGTGGTTTAAGTTTGCGTAGTGCAAACACCGCTCCACCCAGCCTGTTACACAAAGAATCCACGTGTGGTTTCCAGCTTAAGGTTGGGTCCAACGTGAAGCCTAGAAATTTACTCTCTTCGCTCATAGGGATGGGAGACTGGATGTTGACGCTTTTGACGCGTCTGCCGGAGAACTGCATGACGTTCGATTTGGCTACATTTAATATCAGTCCGTTTGCCGAGAACCAACATTTGAGTTGCTCGCATGCAGTCGTAATTTTTTCCTGAAGCTGAGTGTATGTATTGGCTTTTACAACTACCGTCGTGTCATCGGCAAACAGGATGATCTCTCCCTCAGTTATAGCAGATGGTAAATCGTTTATGAATGCTAAGAAAAGAGTATTTCCCAATGCCGATCCTTGAGGAATTCCAATCGCCACACTGCCAGCTTTGGATCTCAGTTTTTTCCCTTTAGACGCGACCTCCACTGTCTGTGTTCGGTTTGACAGAAAAGATTTTAATAAATCACCACTACGGCCTTGTAAGCCATATTTACGAAGCTTTTTTATTAAAATATCGTGACGTATGACGTCAAACGCTTTCGACAGATCACAGAAAATGGCAGCTGTTTTATTCTTTTCATCAATGCTAGTGGTGATGCTATTTACCAAATTAAATGCCGCCGTGGTAGTGGATTTATGTTTTCTGTAAGCAAATTGTCGGTCAGTTAACAAGTCAGTCTCAAAGTGATGCATCAAATGTTGCGACAAAAATGACTCAATGATTTTTGAGATGTTTGGTACTATTGATATAGGTCGGTAATTGTCCACTGATGTTTTGTCACCCTTACTTTTATATACAGGACAAACTCGCGTACATTTAAGTATGTCTGGATAGACGCCTTCAGCGAACATCTGATTGAATAGGGTAACTAATATTATCGATAGTATAGGCCAAATCGATCGGATGATATTAAATGAGATGTCATATATGTCAAGGGTGTTGCTACTTTTTAACATTGACTTAAAGATTCTGTCAAGGTCAGCGCGTGATACCGAAGGTATTTGGACGGTAGGAACATCAGCTCCTTGTAGGTGGTCCGACAGACATCGCATCACAAGCTGCTCGTCAACACCTATGTCAAACTTCGATGCAACACTAAGAAAATGCCTGTTAAGTTCGTCGGGCACCTCTGCTTCAGAGATCGGTCTCGATTGGCAATCGTTCAAAGTAATGTCTCTACGAGTCTGTAATGATGATGATGATGATGTTTCCTCTTTAACGATCTTCCATAACTCTTTTGATGGGTTACGGCTATCTGTCAGTCTCTGTTGTGTGAAATTTTGTTTGGCTTCCAAAACTTTGCGTTTTATTAAGTTTGAGTAATAGTCAATGCATGTAGATATACCCATTTCATCGGGGTATTGTTGCCTAAAGTGAGAAAAGTCATTAAATTTTGATAGATACATTTTGATCTCGTCAGTCATCCATGGAACGTTTGGTTGTTTTTTTACTGGAAGTTTTTTATTAGGGAAATGAATATCAATATAATATGTCAAAATACAAACTAATTTACTAAATTTATTATTAATATCTATGTCGTTATTATATATAAAATTCCAATCATAATTATCAATGTCACAATAAAACAAATAAATCGAATCCTCCTTAATGAGCCTTCGTTCTACAAAGCGGTTCGATTTCTCGCGGTCCAAATGTTCCACCGACAACGTAAACAACTGTGCGCTATGGTCACTTATAGGTGCATCTAGCGGTGAGGCGGTGACGTCACAGCCCTGTGGCACGATACCGCAGTCTATGCACGTTGCACTCTCCGCGCACACACGGGTCGGGAAACCGACCGTGTTCGCACAGTTGTAACTGCTCAAAATATCACAAAGTTTTCTTTTATGGTTACTGTCGGTAAGAAAGTCAACATTCAGATCACCGACCAATATGAACCTCTTATTTTCGGTAGTCACTTTACTCAGCAATAATTCCAGTCTATTTATGAAAATGTCAAAATTACCTTTACCAGTTCGATATGACACAATAACAATTAAATTTAAATTAATGATTTCAATAGATGTCAGCTCGAAATGATATTCGATAGCAACACACTGCAAGTCATTTCGCGGTTTGTACCGAATATCAGTCCGTATGTACAGTGCCGCCCCACCATGTGGTATTTTATTTCTACTGTACGCGCTGGCCAACTCGTAGTTACATAACCTAACTTGTTCGATTTCATTTTGTTTACACCAAGTTTCGGTACAAGCAAATACATCCGGCTTTTTCATTTTAGTGACGATGATTTGGTCCCTGAAGAGTAAACTCCTCAGTCTTATAGTTTTCGTAGAAAATTCGAAAAACCGGAATTCGGGAGATAAAAGGGGTGGGGGGGGGGGGAGAAAACATTATTTGTTAACGTGCTTCCATATCTTAATTGAAGCACATATATGACAGCTACCTTCATGCCAAGTTTCATGCTTTCTTCACGATGGGACCGTATTTTCATTTAAGGACCCGTACTATATTCAAAAACTTGCATTGTACATTTAAAAAAAACTACAAAACCTATATTACTTATTAAAAATTAAATAAATTAAATCCAGGGTCCCTAACGAAATCCTGGAAACCTACTAATTAATAAAAAAAACTACCTGATTTCTTTTTACTGCGAATATCATAAACCAAATAAGAAACTGACTGACTTATAATATCAACACGCTATTTGAGATAGTCGATACTAATGTTGTTTTTTCTCAAGAAACAATGGGTAGTTCTTACAATCGTCTGTCACATAAAATATCCATAAAATCAATTATTACAAGAATTTCATTTTATTATTCTCACTAATGATCACATATTTACGCCGCACAACTTATAGGCATATGGTATGATTAAACTTAACAGCTTAACTGGGAACGATTCGTAATGCATTTTGGGAACGCGTCAACTGAATCGAAAACTAATCATTCCGACAGGATAACTGTTTCTAACGGGAATCGAGCCTATGTAAATCCAATCCTACTGCAAGTTTTGACACAAACTAATATGCAAGAAAGAATAGCAGATACTTGCCTCTGAGTCTCAAAAAGTTGCTACACTAACTTGCACGGACGCTTAGGAGCATTTTGCAGCTAACGTGGGACTAAGTGACTAGTAAAGTCTAGATTCTAAGTAATAACACAATGGGCAGGCTTCTACCTAATTAGATGGAAACGGTGGGCAACGAGCCGCGGCCACCAGGGCAGCAGCCATTGTATGGAGATGTGATGTGTAGAGTGTCGAATGAACGGAGGGGTGAGATCGGTCCAATCGGTCCAAGGAAGGTTTTCTCGAAAACGTATGCCACTAGTTGGTGCCACTTATCCGTAAGGTCCCACTAAGAAACACAATTATCTAGCCCCACAGAAAAAGTAACTAGAAGGTATTTTTATTTTTTTATATAATTTAATTAACTCATACAAAACATTTAAACACGAAACTAAAGGCGTTCTGAGAATTTAAACAAGTTTCTGGACCTGACGCCTCAGTGCTGCCATGCCGCCCTGGTGAACGTCATTTCAGAAAACCCTCATTCGTTGGAGTGACAGAGACTGATTCTCGAAATTTACGAATTCCGAATCTTACTGACCACTTGATAGTTCAGCCCCGCTAGACCATTTTCCTTTTAACCATCCGAGTTTCAAATAGTATTTAAATTGGTATTGTTAGATATCCATGAATGCTAGTTCGTGGATCATGTTCGTTTTGTATTCTAAGCTATTGTAGGACTACGTGACTAGTAAAGTCTAGATTCTAAGTATCTAATAACACAATGGGCAGGCTTCTACCTAATTAGATGGAAATGGGGGGGGCACCGACTTGCGGCCACCAGGGCAGCAGCAATTGTATGGAGATGTGATGTGTAGAGTGTGGAGTGAGGGGTCAGAGGGTCCGCGAAGTGTTGCGTCTCTCTGGCACTTGTATACTCGGGCGTAAGTGTGACGGGGAGGCAACAGGTCAAACGTTGTTTTGCGGTAGGCCCTCAAGAGGAGAACGGTCCGCTCATTCGTGTGAGAGTGACAGAGACGAAATGTTCGGGGTAGACGTACAGTTAGGTTAACAAATCCACATTTTCGTCTTACCCATTCCTCTTCATCTTTTCCGAAGTCTATACGCGAAAAGACGGTCAGACCACGAGTTGACGAGTTACTCATATTCAAGCTATCAAATTACACACACATACAATACACAATATAATGATATGTCACATGATACCCTGTTAGGGCACAGCAGAAAACTTAGCTTAGACCTAACTAAAACTAAAGTACCTATTAATAGTATACCCATACCAATGTTATTATTCAATTTATTACATTCACATAGTTATATCTCTTCATCTCAGTCTTCCAATATAAATGTAAGTCTTCCTACTCGTACTCCTTAACAAGGACGCGACCAGGACCACAGGTCCTAGCTACGATCGACGTGTTACCTCTCGCACTTGTGGATTCGTACACAAGTGTGACACGGCGATCGTAGTTCCCGATAGATCAGCTATTCCCAAAAGCAAACACATGACCAGTCTGCCTACGTACTCTGTGTCGCTACTAGATATGCTATCGATAGGCTCGTGACGTCACGACAGGCGCCATACTTCCCTTGACAGGGCTTGGAACAGGTAAATATTTTTCAAAATGTCTGCAATAGTAGTTTGCTAATCAATGGGACATAGTTCAACATGACTATTTAATTTTTTGTTTTTTTTCTCGCATGCGTTTTGCTTTTGTTTAGCTAATTTTTAATAAAGAGGCTCGGCAGGACAGGCTCAGCCTAGTGACAGAGTCACTGCAAATATGTTGTACAATGTGTTTCTGAAAATATTTTTTATTTTTTATTTTTAATAGTCTTACCATGACTTTGCAAGTATCGGTAACGTTAAGGATTTACTCGATACGTAAAGCAGGCTATCGCGCTCGCTCCAATATATAAGTTGGAGCACGATAGAATGCATTACGTATTGAGTAAAACCTAACGTATCCTTTACTTTCCAACTCATGGTACGGCTGGGTGATTCTCCGAGGAGCGTTTCAAATTCAAAATCATAATTCAAAAATATTTTATTTCTACCAACAAGGATCATATTAAAGTTAGTAACAATTTCTTATCCTAAAGTTAGCAAATGTTACAACTAGCAAATATAAAAATTATAAAAAAAATTGGATAATATTCCTTTCCTAGATGGACTATGGACGAAATTGATGCGACCATCAGGACCACCAGGAGGGTTAGGATGGCAATAGAATTAATGAAATACGAATGAATACGACGTTTTATTTAACCCTTAGGTGCATACAGTATCATAAATGATACGACCGAAATGACACATGTCGAAATAAGTAATCAATTGCGACTAACACACTGAGCAACAGAGTTCTAATTGGCATCGATTGTTTACCTAAGTCATTTCAGAATTAAAATGTGTGATACCATATGCACCTAAGGGTTAAGAACATTATTATAGATAGTGCCACTAGGTTGTGACTTGCCGGAAGAATTTTGATTCTTGCCCAGCAGTTCAAGGTGCTGATTTTCAAACATTAAAGTAACATATTAAAATATTAGGCCGAGGGTCCTCGTCCGGAGCAACCTCGGCCAAAGCCCGACGCGTACGCCCTCTTAGTGGGTCGAAACATGTCGAGCAATCATCTAGTGAAATACGTGAATAACCCGGTTCGATAATATTTTAATATGTTTGAGTCTCACGTTAGTTATAATTCTAAAATTAGTGCTATATGAAATATTTTTCTCCACAGACAAAACATCTATTTGATTCCACGACGGATTTCATGACAGTTTAGTCTATAGAACCCCAATTACTATTAATAGATGATTTGTATTGTATGATAGAATAAAGGATCACAGTCCAAACTGTCACAAGTCGTCTGGAGATAAAGCGGCCGCGGGCGACATCGGAAATGAGGGAACATCGGAAGTTCAATCCGCTTTCAAATCGAATTTACCCTTAGAGGGCATAAAACGACGATCGACGTGCCTCTCTTTCCGACTTGTTCATTCGTACGCAAGTGTGACAGGGAGGCGACATGTCGATCGTAGTTCGCGGTTGGCCATCAGGTCGGGACGGGCAAATATTCGATGGTATGTAATGTATTTGTAAAGGTGCATTTAGATCAAATGAGCATTCGCTCATTCTATCCCCACTCTACGAAATTCGTTCGAGTACAAAATGTGATTCGTCGAAATTCGTTGATTTCGTAGAGTGGGGGGTAGAATGAGCGAATGCTCGTTTGGTCTAAATGCACCTTTAGAAGCAAGTTTTATTTTTTAAAACACAGTGGAAATCAATGTTGCGATCCGCTTGAATGCAAGTAGCTACGTAGCCTTTGGATGCCTGAACTAAAGCACAAATCTAGAATAATCACCAAATGCAAATTTAAGTTATGACTTACATGGTTTTCTGATGGATGTCATTGTCAGAACTGGACCAAATCAAAATGGGATCAATCGGTAAGCATCAGGTTTCAAATAAAATAAAAAATCATCAAAATCCGTTCACCCAGTCGGAGGTTCTGAGTGTTCTGACGTAACAAACATAAAAAAACATACAGTCGAATTAAGAACCTCCTTTTTTGAAGTCGGTTGAAAAGCGTCCACGGGCGACAGCGGAAATGAGAGCACATCGGAAGTTCAATCCGCTGCTAAATCGAATCTACCTGCAGGTTGGAGCGGGAAATTTGTTTATTTAAGGGTAAATGTAAGGTCTCACGCTGCGGCCACGACATCGGTCTAAGGCGACCGGTTTAGCGGAAAACGTATGGTACTCCCTCTCGTACCCATATCGGCATCCCGCTCTAACACATGGATTCGCTCGCCGCTGGTCGCCTTAGACCAATGTCGTGGCCGGGCCGTTAGTGGCGAGCACGGGCATTCAGCTTCTAAGAACCAATCCTAGCCGTAGGTGGGCTTTGCTACTATGATAGTGACGTTTAAGTGCGTTGCTATTGGGTATCCCCATCGCCAATCGCCAACGCCAATTTTTTATTTGTCATGTGTCAAATTATTTCTGTTACTGACGCCGTGACGCCATAAGTATTTGTGTACAGTTTTTTTCGTCGAGGTAGTGAAGTGTTTGTGTGTTGATTAATTTCCATACCTTTATTTCTCCGTAATAATTTTGATTAACAAAATGCGTTATAAGTGCTCCAGGCTGTGATGGTTCAAGTAAGCAAAAGGACGCCATGCTCAAAATGCCGGCGGCTATTGAAAAACTTATGTTGTGACGTAGAACAATCGTCAATCACCGAAGCCCAATTTGCCATATTAGATGGCTTGACATAGGATGAAAATTAAATAGGCAAACTCTATATTTGCCATAAACATTTTGAGGTTAATTACGTCTCTTCGAATATAAGATGAAAGCTGAATGCGCGTCCAATATTATTCGCCATCCCACAGATAGCCAGTGGAACACCAGCTTAAACATATCCTGATACAGGTATGAACTGTTATTACTGTGAATTCCCTTTTTATCATACATTTTAAGAAATAGAACACGCAGTTTTTTTGTCCTTATAATTCTGTTACAGATACCATAGGAACGCGAAATTTAAAATGGATAAGCTAACCCATAGGTAGCCCATATTAGGTTTTCTTTCACCTTTCTCCTGGTGCATATAATTGATTGATATTTTTTTGGGTGTCTTTATTTCGTGCACGTGATATTTTTATTTATG